>JAADVK010000331.1:0-29887 GCA_023334975.1 Globisporangium sylvaticum
ACCAATTGGTGCTTGTCATCTCGAAGCACTAGCCAACCAAGGAACGCCACTTCTGGACGTCAGGGAGATTGAAAGAGGGGAGTTGAGCGAGAGGGTGTGCAGAAATGGTCGTGTCTCCAGGTGATGTCACCACCGTAATCTCATGTGCTCCAGCATGAAGCTAATTTTGCTGAGCAGTTTCTGATGCTGCTGTCGCTGTTGGACTTCAAAGAGAGCATCAAAGTGGTTTGTTGGTGACGTGTAGCATAACATGGTACTGCTTGTGTATTTCGAGACTTGTTCTTCACCCGCTCTACTGCAGAATCGGCAGCACCTGATTATGATGTGAGATTCCACGCGGTCCATATCGTTTATGTAGTTTCTCGTCTGCTTGGATATTGTTGCAGTAGCGCGCTGATTCGTGCTAGGTTCTTAACAAACGCTTCAATACGCTCTTGTTCCAACCGATCTGCTGGTTTTTGTTGGATAATGCTTTCCGACTCGCGATGCACGATCACCAAGTGGTGCTAGTATTTCAGGTTAAGCTCTGGCAGTGTACGAACTGCCAGTGGCAGTAGTACCAGCATTCGCATGAGCGTCTGGTGGTAGGATAAATGCGGGCGTTGGAGCACCGGCAGGTAGTGGATCATGCTCCTTGGCACCGGCACCCTCGTTTCAACGTGAATTCCCGCGTCACCTTCCACTTTGCTGTCCACTTCGGTGCCCGCTCCTCCGTCCCCTTCACCGATCCCTTCGCCGTCCTCATCGCCGAACTACCTTTCTGCCCCCTTGGAGCCTAAGTGCGGCCATCGCAAAGATCCAGCCAGAAGGGAAGTGTTCGTCGCGGACAGGATCGTTTCGTGCAAGCAGTGTCAGAACATCATTCATCAGATGGGCGAAACCCATGTTGAGCGCGTACGCGACCACCTCCAGAAGGTATGTACAAAGTGCCTCAAGTCCAAGACCATCACTTCCTGCTTCCCAAGTGCACTCAGCCCAGCCAATATTAAAGCGATTAAAGCATTCCAAAAGCAATTCGCTTTGTGGTACTACACGACCGGGATGGCCTTTCATAAGGCTTCTCACCCTTCTATCGCCGAAGCGCTATCGATCCTCCAGCCTGGTGCCCTTACTCCGACGCCTCGTCAGCTCACGTCATCGTTGTTGAAGTCTTGCTACGCTGACTTCAAGCTGAAGGTGATCCACGCACTCAGGGGGAAGACGTGTACGCTCACAACAGATGCCTTGACGGATATGAATGGGGAGAGTGTGACCAACTACGTGCTCGTCTGCGGTACTGCGACGTACTTCTTGGAGTCAGTGTGCACCGAATCAGAGTCTCATGACGCTCCGTTTCTGGCCAAGGACATCAAGCGCGTGACCTACTGCACGACGTTCGCAACCATTTCTGCTGTTGTGGCTGACAACACGGCCACCAACAGGTTCGTCTGGTCGTCGCTGCAACGCAATTACCCTATGATGTTCTTCCATGGGTGCATCTCTCAAGTTATCTGTCTCGTGGTGACGGATCTGGTCCACAAGCTGAAGTGGCTTCAAAAGCTCAAAGACAACTGTCGCAGGCTCATCAAATTCGTTAAATAGCACCAGCAGCTGCGGTCCTAATTGCGTCGGCTCCAGGACATGGAAGGGAAGACTGCGCTTGTATTACCGGCTTACACACAGCAGGGGACAATCGAGAAGAGCTTTATCTCTGTGCTGCGCATGGAGAAGATTCTCCGCGCGTTCGTGACGGGCTATGACTTCCTGAAGGGTAAGTCGACGGAGCTGAAGCTGAAGCGCCGCATGGCATACGACATTGTGACAGCACGCGACTTTGTCAACCAGCTGGCGATGGTGTTCAAGCATTTGAGTGTGCTGTCAGGATTCCAGAAGTCTTTCGAACGCAATATCAGACCCATTTCGGATGTGTACAAGATGCTCCTCGAGCTTCCTGAATCTAGAGCAGCATGCAGATACCTTTATCTGAGTTTGGTCTCATAGCGAAGGTTCTCGAAGAGCGATTCGACTTCGTCTACGGCGACGCGCATGGCGTCGCGTACCTCCTTGATCCTCGGTACGCCGGCCAAGGGATGGACCAAGACACGAGGGCCAGCATTACGGATTTCAAGGCCAGCTGGCATGGACCGGGACACGAAGACTCACCTGCAATCGAGCTGATGAAGAATTTGGCTGGGTTGAAAAATATACCCGCGAGTTGTATCTGGTTCAATCAAACCGGATTCCAGTGGTCGAGTTCTGGAGTGGCCTCTATCGATGTCATCTGCTGCAGAAGGTTACGTTGGCCGTTTTTACGGCCGCATGCTCTGGTGCTGTTGCAAAGCGAAACTTTTCGTCGCACAAGTTCATCTACTCTCAAGTACGCAACCGTCTGAAAATGACTCTGTGGAGAAGCTCGACTTCATTATCTTCAACGCAAAGAATGTAGTCGAAGTGAGAGTAGCGCCGTTTGATATGCTTGAAGAGTAAGCAGACATTTGCAGTGACAAAGAGAGCAACAATCAGGACAGCGAGTACGACTACTATGGCCGATTAGGCTTTAGATCTTGGGATCAATGCAACTGTTTCACGTAGACAAATCTTGATCGATACGGTACATTTCATTGTGTTGGTATCTCCTGGTTCATGGTACAGAGGCCCATATACTGAGGAACCGAGCTCTGAGCAAATTTGTGCCTACGATTGCTGTTGCCAAACCAAGTCCCTAAAGACTTCGTATTTGTATTGTGGCTCCAAACCTCCAAAACAATTGGCTCAAGATTGCTGTTGCCAAAGCAAGTGCCAAAGTGCTTGTTTTTAGTATAGCGGTTCTAAACCTGGGGAAACACCGTGGTCGACAGGCAAATTATGATTCAGACTTTGAGTGGGCGGGCAGAACGTACTGCAAATGAAATTATAGCGTCGTGCTCAGTAAATGCTAAATTAAATGGCTTGGGCTTTACGGGTCGTAATCGCTGCTGCTATCGATGTCCTCCTTAGTTGAATTAGTCGTGTAAGACGTATCTAAGGCATTGTGCTGAGGCAAAGCTCTCGCATTAAGACATGCTGGTTCTGATCTTACTGCCGCTGCTGGAACAGGCGTTGGCGACTCGACTTCAGCAAAAACAAATTCCCTGCAACATGGACACACTGTAAGACTTCCCGTTTGGCTGTGTTGATTCATCAAACAAACAGTGCAAATTGCACAGTTGCACCGGCGGCACAGCTTGGGTTCATCTACAGTGTGCACATGTCGTGATGGGTTGATGTGGGTTCTTCGTCTTCAGGCAAAGTTGGGTCATCTCGCTGGTTGTGTGTCTTCTTCACCGTCGACCGAGGGGGTGGACGAAACTGGCCGCATCATTTGACCGTATTTGGTCTGGTTCAGTGTGAAGAGTGTTGGGTTGATCAGGATGGCTCGATTGTGGTGTCGCGCTCTCCGACGCGCAATCCGATTGGCTCGGCGGCAGTCTCCCAGTTGTTTTGCCAGACAACAGCGAAGACAAATGGAGCTCGAGGCATGCCGAGCGAGAGACGAAATGTTGCGCCGCAGTTGTCGCACCTTTCAACCATGACTCTTGTTGCTTTACGGACGAGAACAATGTAGACTGTCTCGTGTTCCCCTTATATGACCGCATGGTATTTTTTATTATGGATATGCCAAGCTCCTAATCGAATACGATCAATTGGATCTCTCCAGAAATCTGGATACCAATAGATCATATCTAAAAAGAGAGATCGTCTTGTGCAATTGAAAACTCCGAGGACATTACAAATATCGTGTTGTACTAATTTAGGAAGTATGTAGGTCTTACAGTTTACGTTATGATTATGTGACCTGAGAGTATTATTATTGTAAATGTTTGATAATTTTAGAACAGATACTGAAACAAGTGTTTCATTACAACCGTTTATGCAGTTTTCATAATTGTAGCTGCATATTCACACAATTTATCGCAAATGACGTTTCCCGTCAGTTCCACATTGCACAAAGCCACAGCGCACATCTCGTTGTCAAAAACGAAAAAGCAGAGGAAACAGCAGACTTTAGAGAGAGAGATGCCGATCATCACGTTCGTGGCGCGCGTCTCCGACGGCATGCTGCTGGTGCGTCCACGACTGCTTGTATTGTGTGCTGACTGCGTGTCTTGGGTGTACACTCTATATGCGCCTTGCTGCGTGTCGTATCGCTGATGCGATCGATGCTCGCAGGAGAACACGTGTGGCGAGCTGGGAGGCAGATCGTATCCACAACTGACCTATTACTTCCTATGCTTTACTTTGCTGTGTGCGTGGGATTAGGTGGCGTCGATGGAGAGCATCGGGGACGCGAATGGCAACTTGGACACGTACAAGCAGCAGGTGCGCTTTAAGGAGCTTTTCGCCATGTGCTGTTGGTGTGGCAGCGATCTTGAAGCTCACATGAGGGTGGATATGGTGGCGTGTCTTTGTCTCTGTGGTGGTGATTGACGCGTGTATAGGGCAAGCAAGTGATGAAGAAGCTGGATCAGCGATCGCCAGCCAAGTGCAGCATCGAGTCTGGCTCCTACACCTTCCAGTACGTGCTTGCGCATGGGTTGTTGCAAAATGATGGGTTCATTTTAGATGGGTGTCAATACTGAGCTCTCTATCTTCCCTTATTCTGCGTAGCTACTTAATACAGGAGGGTGTGTGCTACCTGACGCTGTCGGACCGGAGCTTCCCGAAGCGCCTCGCGTTCCTGTACTTGGAAGAGATCCACGCGGGCTTTGTGGAAGAGCTCGAGCGCGACTACGGCGGCAACTGGCGCGACATCGTCACGACCGTCGCGCGTCCGTACGCGTTCATCAAGTTCGGTGCGTTTGACATGTTAGGTGGTTATCGTTTGTATGTTGATATTGGAAGCTAATAGTCAATATGTTGTGTCCTAACAGACAAGTTCATTCAGAAGAAGCGAAAAGAGTACACGGACCCGAACTCGTCGCAGAACATGCACCGTCTGAATGACGACCTCGCGGACATCCACAACATCATGCGCAAGAACATCCAGGAAGTGCTCAACCGCGGCGAGCGCGTCGAACGTGAGTATTCGATGTGGACGTCGTCAATATTCATCCTCCTTGTTCTAGCTGCATGCTGAGCCTCCATTGCTTTTTGTTGATGTTATGTTTGTAGACGTGTCGCGCATTTCGTCCAACTTGGCGGACCGCTCGAAGGACCTGAAGTGGGGCGCGAAGAAGCTGCGCATGCAGGCGATCTACCGCCAGTACGGCCCCATCGTCGCGATCGCGCTCTTCGTCATCTTCGTTATTTACATCAAGTTCTTTTGAGAAGAACATGCGCGCTGTCCAGGAGTGGGAATAAATGAGCGAGTGCAATGTACAGAGTACAAAGCAGCACCAAGTTCAGGATAAGACTTTGAAGTTGTCAGTCGATAGAGAGATGAAGATGTTGGTGGTCGAAGTTTGAAAGAGCAAGAGCTTCAACCCTAATCATTGAGTTCCATCGTCAAATTCGTTTATAGTGTCATGATTGAACCTTTCCTTCTTTGCAAAGAACAATGTTCACCTTCAAAAAGAAGCCACTCGAAGCCATTACTTGAACGACAATATATCGAGGTTTGCCGCCGATTGGACCAACATTGACATCAGCTGATGTCCAATGAGTTGACTTCGACGGCAGTGATTGCGGAGTCTGTTGTTTGATAGCGGAAGATGTGACTGCCTTCACTTATGCTTGCAAAGACGTAAAGACCAGCACGAAGATTTTAATGAGGGGGGCTTTTATTTTTTGGCGTGAGGTGATTGATCCACGTATGTTGTGTACTACATCACAGCGCTTGTGAACGCAGTGTACGAATGCATCCAATGGTACCGCAGATGCAACAAACAGTACCCTCAGGGCAGCGGCATCACAAACAGTTTGAGACACTCTTACAATCGCACACGCAATATAAGAGCACTTCCCACCAAAAATACCAATCGCCATAATATTTGCCACTATAGACACCGTCGCACGGTACTTGTTCCGTTAATCTCAGTTCGTCAACTCTTTCCTGTTCTGGAGTCAGTCAGTCAAGAAAAGAGCTCGTCGCCCGATCATCGAGATGGAGCTGTCCGTGCCAGCGGCGAACGACCCGGCGGCGCAGCCCACGGCCCCCGCGCGCGCGTTCTTCGACACCGGCGCTGGCGCAGGGGCTGGCAGCGCCGCGCTCTTCGTTGCTGCGACAGGTGGCGACGCGCACGCCGCCGCGAAAGCCGCCGCGAAAGCCACCGCCACGACGCACGAAGACCAGACGACAGCGCTCGTGTTCACGTGCTCGGTGATGCTCTCGGTGGCGCTGCTGCTGCGCGTGGTCGCGAGCCACATGCAGCGCAGCAAGCACAAGTCGCGGCGCGTGTGCGGCGGCCGGTTCCACTTCAAGACCGTGCTGCACGCGCTCGACGTGAGCGTGTACATCGTGCTCTGGTACGCGATCAGCATCGGCATGACGCTGTTCAACAAGTGGTTTCTGCGCGTCTGGGCCGACGGCGGGTACCCTTTCTCGACGACCATGACGTGCATCAACATGTTCATCAAGTGCCTGCTGTCGCGCGTCGTGAATGCGTGCAGCAGCAGCGCGTCGATCGCCGGCGCGCTCACATCGCGCACATACTGGCGGCTCGCGGTGCCCATCGGCCTCTGCACGGCGCTCGACATCATGCTCTCGAACCTCTCGTTCTTCTACATCACGGTCACGTTCTACACGATCGTCAAGTCCGGCGGGAACGTCTGGTACGTAGCAATACCTCCAGTCTGTCTACTGCGATCATCTTGTGAGCAGCTCTATTCTAACAACCATGCCTACCTCTCTCTCCCTCGCTTTCGTCACTACTTCTATCACAGGAACCTGCTGTTCTCGATCTGTCTGGGCCACCAGCGGCCGTCGTACTCGCTCTTTGTGGTGATCCTGCTCATCTCGTCGGGCATCGCGCTCGCGAGCTACGGGTCGACGCAGTTTGTGCTCCACGGCTTCGTGCTCGTGCTCGCGGCGTCGATCATCGGCACGCTGCGCTGGGTGCTCACGCAGTCGCTGTTGAAAGAAATGGACGAGTCCACGAACCGCATCCTCGCGGTCGTGTACTACATCTCGCCCGCGAGCGCGTTTGGGTTGCTGCCGATCGCGCTCTTCTCCGAGGGCCAGCAGATGCTCGCGTCCAAGTTTATCCGCGATCCGCACTTGCTGGTCGCATCCATGGGCTTCATCTTTGTGAGCGGCTGCCTCGCGTTCGTGCTCATCTTTGTCGAGATCCTGCTCGTGAAGAAGACGTCGGCGCTGTCGCTGGGTATCGCGGGAAGCCTGAAGGACGTGACGCAGGTCGTGCTCGCAGTGCTGATCTTCGGCGACCACCTGATCCCGCTCAACGTGTTTGGGCTCGTGGTCGCAACCAGCGGCATGCTCTTCTACACGTTCCTCAAGCACTCGGCTGCGGATCTGGAGAACGAGACCGAGATGACCAAGTACACGCGCGTGCCGACCAGCGAGCAACATCATAACGGTGGTGACTGTGGTGATGGTGACCTAGAAGACGATAGAGGTGAACCGAACGGAGAAGACGAAGAGCGAGGAGGCGTCAAAACCCCACCTGGAGGTGAGAAGTACCGCGTGCACCACATTCAAGTGATCGACATGGACGAGCGCAAGCACCCGAAGCTCACGTCGTCGTTATCGTCCACGCGAGAGGACAAATTGGTGCGACGAGAGAGCAAAGAGTACCATAACCAAGTGCTGAAAGCCAACAACGGGATGCATGTATAGAGAGAGGCAAGAAGCGCAAGTGTGGAATGATTGATACACAGTCGCGCACATAATAGTTTTAGAGAAAACGGTTCATACAGCACATACAATTTGTGATGCAAAACTGGTTCATACGCAGACTCAGTACTGATACGATGACGACACTTCTTCCTACAATAAGTAGTGGGGGATGTAGTCCCGCAAGAGGCCGTCTCGGCACACGGTGAGCACGCGGCCCGTGCGCGGCGCGATCGCGACATCGCGCACAGGGTCGTAGAGCGGGCCCGTGAGCTCGGTTGTTGAGACCGCATTATCGGAATTGTCGCCTGTACCAGTCGAGAGGTGGCTCCAGTTGCAGCAAACGCCGTCGCCATGCGCTGTCCACGCAGTCACAAAAGGTGCTTTTGGGCTGCTGCTTGAGACGACAATGCGGTTGATTGGCGACGAGCTGCGTGAGAGCAGCTGCAGTGGCGAGCTACAAAAGTCACAAAGAAACCAAGTGAGCCGTCCCATTGATACCTTGGTGTGTACAGAGAAAGAGAAGAGCAGAGGTTAGCAAAGTACCTTGTGTTGCGCAGATCCCACGTTGTAAGCAGGCCGTCTCCGCTGCCAGTCAGCAGCAATGGCGCCGAGCCCGTGGCTGTAGCTGCGCATGACAGGATCGGCGACCCAGTGCCTTGCAAATTCATCACCTACAGCATACACACAATTATCACCATATGCCAGCCTCCACAACACAATCATAAAGACCGAGGACAAGGCACAATGAAAGTCACGTACCAGTTGCCGCATGCGGATGTCGACGCCCAGCACTTCGCCGTTCTCCAGCCCAGCAAACAGCACTTTGCCCTCGGTCTCTGCCTCCAGGTCGTGTGGCTCTGGTGCGTCTTGCTGTGAACTTCCAGCCAGCGTCTTCATCACCGAGTCGTCAAAGACACTGAGACAGTGCACAGCGCTCTGCGCGTCATTGCCCCACTTGGCGACCACTTCCTGGCTTCCACAGGACCACAAGTGGATCAGTCCGTCGCTGCTGGACGAGAGCACGTTGCGGCCTCTGCCCAGGATCGCAATGTCCTCAATGCCTCCACGGTGTCCTTTCAAAACCGCAGCGCACTGGCCAGTCTCCGCGCTCCAGATGCGCAGCGTAAAGTCCAATGAGCCCGTCAGCAGCACTTTCGAGCTGGGAAAGAAGCGCACGCGCGTCACATCGAGTAGATGACCGGTGAGTAAGAACGCTTCCGTGCGGTCCAGCGCATCCCAGAGTGCGCAGAACCCGTCGGCGCCGCCTACTGCGATGAACTTCTCGTCATTCGACACGTCAACAGCGTGCAGCTGGCGCTTAGAGGCGCCACTACCACTCGAAGTGGCAGTGACATCCATCGTCGCGGTCGGAGCCTGGAACACCGTGCGCACAACACGCTGCTGTTGTTGCTCGTCGTGCGTGCCAATGTGCGCATGCACTTCGATCCACTGGTTCTCCCGCTTTGCGATCTCCACGAGGTGCTGCTGCTGCTGGTGAGACGATGGCACATCTTTCGGCGCGACGCGCTGGCCCACAGAGGTCGCGTTCAGCTCCAGCTCATAGTGCGCGCTGGCCGCCGACTGGATCTGCACGCGGAGCTTCTCGTCATCTTCGTCGTTGTTGCGGCTGCCGAGACGCACGGAGCGCTCGTAGACGTCCAGCCAGCAGCGCTCTTCAATGCTGCCGCTCTCACCTTCTTCTTGCGCGGCCGCCAGTTCCTGCCAGTCCGGCTGGATCTGCATGTAATAGTGCGCTTGCTGCTCGTTCTGCGTCGTCATCTCTGCCTTGGTGCTTGCGATCAAGTGACGGAATCGAATGATCGAATGTGGCTTTGTCATTGCAAATCAACTGGAAGGAGTGCCGACTAAGTACGATTTTGGAAGGTCCACCCAAAAAGATCCATCGAAGCTTTTGGCGAAAAGCCACCAGCATCATATCATGGACGGATATAAATGGGCAGGGTCATACCAGTTCTTGCAGGGCTCTGCGTGAAAAGAGGTCGCCTGGCTGAGAGCGCTGGTCTGGACGTCCTGCTGGTGACAAGAAGACTTCGAGAGCGTGGGAGTGAGTGTGATGGAGCCGAGGCGCTTGAAAGCTGCAGCTGTGGCGTCGTATTTCCGCTCCACCATCACGGGCAGTAGCAGCAAACGCGCGAGTGGAGATGTAGGGGCGACATCACCAGAAGAACCGACCGGTGGCACTGGCGCAGGTGTTGAGCGTGCTGCCGAGCGTAGGGCAGGAGTCGCTCCAGCATCGGGTGATGATGCTGTAGAAGCAAGCGAAGCTACGCTGAACTACCTGCTCGCTGTTGGACAGGGTGGCGATGCTGCTGTTGTTGTTGCTGCTGATGTGGAGGATCAAGGGCATGCCTTCGCGCTTGGTGGTGACGAGAACAGCAGTAACAACGAGCGCAAAGCCGGCGACGAGACTGCTTGTTCCAGTAGCGATCCTCTCCGCGATTGCAAACACGACAACACAGAAGAAGCAAAGAGCGATGCAACTTCCAGAAAATACGAAGTCTCGTACGAATACTCGCCCGAGGAGGATGACGAAGACCAAGAGCTTTGTGATGCCTGTGAAGGTGAAGCGTGTCCTCACGGGTCTTTCAATGTGGATAGTTGCCAGGTTACCAGCGCTTCTGAGAAGAAGCTGGTGCTGCAATACATCGACGTGCTGCTGCAGGCCGACTCGCATGGGCTCGGCATGAACATCCAAGTCGCACAGAGGACTCTGCCATCGCAATGTACTCGAAGTGCTTCGTCGCTTGTGGTGGCGTCATTCCGGCGTTTGCACCCCCGCGACATTGGTCCTGCAGAGGCGACGCGCCAGATCCAGAGAGGCGACGTGCTGCACTCTGTCGATGGCGAGGTGGTCCACGACCTGCAGCAGTTGCACTCGAAGTTGCAACAGAAGCGAATTGGTGGCGACAGCAACAACGGGGGAGATGCGCCATTCGTGCTGCTTCGTTTCCTGCGTCAGGCGGGCTCGTTGAGTGGGAGTGACTCTGCGTCAACGTTGTCACTCACGACCGAAGAAGAGGAAGAACCTGTCGCGACGAAGTCAAGTAGCAGCGTGAGCCCGCGAGTGCAAGAGTGTCAACCGGAATCTAACGCGGTTGGTCACGACATGGTTGGTGAAGCGTGGCTTGGGAATACTCATCAAGTCACGGTGGTCATTCGAGAGCTCGCGACAAAGAACCAAGAGCTGCAAGAGGAGCTGGTCGCGTCCAAGTTGAAGCTCGCAGAGCAGAATATCCAGCTCGAGCAGCTCTATGCGTTGTACGCAAAGACCCAACTGGAGAGCAGCTCCCCTGTACTCACTTTCACAAAGAGCTTGCGACCGTTTGGAAGACGAGCGAGCGCGTCCGAGAAGAACGGCATTGGCGGGATTATGAGATCTGGTTCTTCTTCCAAGCTTCATTCCGACATCGAGTTTGCAGTTCAAGCCGAGCGGGAGCGACTGCAGAAGCACTACCAGCTGCAAAGGGATATCGAAAAGCGACAAGCGGCTACGCGCCACCAGAAGGAGCTGCAGACACTGGAAGAGACGATGGAGAAGAAACTGGCGATGCTGGAGGTGGGATTCAAGGAGGCTCTGAAGCAGCAGCAGGAGTCAAGAGTGAGCGAGTCGAACACCGAGACATGCTCGTGTGGAACGTGGATGCGACTCCAGCAAGAGCTGTACATTCACCAATCGCTTAATCATGATGGAAATGAGGATGATCAGGAATGTTTGGTGTGCAGTCTACTCACCGACGCGAGGAGAGCAACCGCCTACTATCCAAGCGAAACGACCAACGAGGGCGTCAATTCCAGGAGGATGGAGAAGGTGCTGGAGGTGCTGCGCGAGTACGATCTCTTGAAGCAGAAACGGCCACAATGCCTGGCAGTGGCTGACTTTGGTAGTGCTGTGAAAGAATCTCAGCTTGTACTCGGCAATCTGTTGCAGCCATGAAATCTGAAGATCAACTCAAGAATCAGGATAAGACGTTGAGCAAGGAAGCAGTAACAATATTTCTCGTTCCTTTTGGCTTACCTACTGATGTCTGGCTGCATCATCCAAATAAATCGCTGAGGTTGCCCGACAACGCACACACTAATCTTCCTCCATATTTCATCCTCGCGTTGCCAAAGCAGATCAGCGCCGTACTTCAATTTTAAAAACACACGAATGCACTTGTAGCTGACTTGCGCATCAATCAACTCGTGGCACATTCTTGGACACCCTCTCTGCCAGCAGGCTGGAAGACCACTCGAAGCACGTCTGGATTTCCACCTCCAAAGTAAAAGCTCCAGTTGTCGTTCGACATCTTGCTCTGGTTTTCATTCGTCATCGCGTCAAGCTCTTCTTCAGCTGGAGTGATGTCTGGGTCTCCACTCGGACTCCAAAGGCGAATCACATCTTCGAGTCCGCTTGTTGCAAGACACGAATCGATCGGGTGCGGTCGAACACAATTCAGGATCGTCTCGTCGGCGACAATTGCATTCACCAACTTGCCAGTCGCTTTGTTCCAGATGTACGCTCTTCCGTCATCGCTCCCCGCTACAATGAATGCGTCATTGTTCCCGAAGAACGCCGCTTCCTTGATATCAGTCTCGTTGTTGCAGTATCCAATATAGCGACGAACGACATCGCAATTGACTTGCTTCCCGGACAGGCGGCTGGATTCCCAAAACTCTTCTTCACTCTGAGGAACCGAGGTTTCCGGTTGGCTAGAACCTCCGTCAGAGTCATCGTCAGCACTCTTTTCCGAGTCGTCATCATCGTCGTCATGCCCAGACGACTGGCCAGCAGGAGGAGAAGCTGCGTGGGCTACGTTCGCTACGCTAGCCTCGTTCTCCTCCTCACTCTCATCAGACTCGTCGCCGTCTTGAGATGGCGGAGTTCCCAGAGATGGTGCTCTGCGCCTGTTGTTGCTTTGAGTTTCTTCTTGCAGGTAGCGACGCACATCGGACGCAAAGTCTGGGTACTTCGACGTGTAGACGTTGGACAAATACCGGGCGTGCACAGTCTTCTTTTCAGCGTGGAGAGCATTGATGTACGTCAACTCGACTTCCCTGTCATCGCCATCAAGCTCGAGCGCCTGCTTGCAATAGACAGCAGCAAGATAGTTATCTGCACTCCAGGCTCTCCCGAGGTACGCTTTCGCACAGTTGTGGTATAGGTCTTTGCGGAGCGACGTTGACAAAGTTGGGAGCGAGCTGGCACAGCACGCCTTCGAGAAGAACTTCAACGCCCGAGTGTAGTTGCGAGCCAACAGCGCCACAAGTCCCTTCGAGTGCAGTTCTTTGACTTCGCTCGCTCGTATCGGAAGCGGTCGGCTGGACTCGTCCATGTGCAGGCCGTTGAACCAGTTTGGCGCTCGCGATTCAGCGGTGGTGTCTTTTTTCTCGAACTTGGTGACTGGATCCGGTCCGCCGTTCACGTTGAATAGATAAATGTGGTCGTTGTGGTAGTTTGTCAGAATCTCGGAGCCATCGCTGTTGAACTGGATGCTTGTCCCGTGGGCTTTGTCGTGTCTGAACTTTGCACTCCGCTCACAGTACGTATTCAAGTGCAAGTGCGGTGGCGCGAACACTTCGACAGGAATCGTCGCGCCAACGCTGGTCTCAAGCCTCGAGCGGGACTGCTGGATTCTCAGCATGCGATGGTCAAACAGGCGCGTGTAGTAGTCGCCGCACGCGAGCGCAAATTTCGTTGGGTCAAGTGGGTGGGTCGCCATGCCCATTCCTCGCACCAGTTTGTCTCGTCGATCACGACCAAGTCGAACCAGAATCCCAGAGGCATCATGGGTCTCGCCTCGTCCGTTTGTTTTTGGCAGATCGCGGACATCGAACTGGTACACCAATCCGTCTTCGGCAACACTCCAAAACACTTTCGGGACGCCCCAGGATGCCCCAATGTCTTTCACGCGACCGCCATGAACACGAAATAGCTTCGTCGCATCGGCGCGGAACGGCGCATAATGGATACGCACATCGTAATCCGCGGCAGCTTCAACCACATTCAGATTCACATCCAAACCATAAATGTTAGCTCTCTCACTCGCATCAACAAAAGTGCATTCGACATGCTCACACACACTCACCTGACACAATGATATGGTCGTTTGTCTCTGGCACAAAGCACACGGCAAAGATATTGCCCGTGTGGCCCGTTCGGATCATCTCTCTCTTCTTCCGCGTGGCGTAGTCCCACACAATCACTTGGTGGTCGTCCGATCCGGACGCAAGCAAACTCCCGTTGCGGTTCCAGCGCAGGTGGTTTACGCATCCGCGGTGGCCTTCGAGCACGGATTCGCACGCGAGGCGCGTGACGAAGCTGGCGTGGCCCTGGAGTGCGCTGTCGATCGCAAGACCGTTGCCGCGCAGCTCGCGCTCAGCGAGCAGCTTCGAGATGCCGAGCGAGTCGTATGTGGATCTTCCGAGCTCGTGCGGTGCACGCATAGCGGCGGCGGCGGCGGTGGTGGTGGTGGTCATCCCGTGCGTACCGCTGCTTTCTTTGATCTTCTTGTCTTGGGGCTTCTGCTTCGCGCTGTTTATCTTTGTGTGCTTCAACCCTGCACTCGCATAGTCTCGCTGAAGAGTGATGGTCATTTGGTAAAGGAAAGTTGCAGCTTGGCAACTCGATCGGGTTGCAAATTGAGGGAGGAGACACCCAGAATGATTGTATACCGGCCCTATTACTGGCCCCATTTGGGTCACTTTTCAAGAAGTAACGGCACATGATTTGCAGTAATTTCTGCAAAAACTGAGAAATTAACCAATCTAATGTCAAGTAGTTCAAGTAGGGAGTTGTGGTTGGTTAAAAAAGACAAATCAGTCAATCCAGAGCCAGTCAGATCAGCCCTCGTCATCTTCGGCAACCATGGGCAACAATCAACGCATCACTTGGCCAAGCTTGAGAGCTTCCATCGCGCCAAGTCGGCACGCGCATTTCGCGAGCGGCACAGAGGACAGAGCTCGGTGACTCCAGCACACCAGCCGCAAGTCATGGCTCGCACGGCGCGGTTCCAGAACGGTAACCGGTGGCACGCGATCAGGATGGGAAGCTGGACGCTCGCGGAGCTGCTCAAGTACGGCGGCGCGCTCGTGCTGCTCGTGCTCTTTATGTGGAACGTGTCGATGCTCTCGGCCATCGTGCAGCCGAAGATCGGAAATCCCGCGCACATGCTGCGCATGGAGGATGAAGCGCCGGCGGTCCATGTGGTATCTGCTGCACCGCGAGCGACTTCTGCTCCGCTAGAGCGACCGTGGTTTCTCAAACCCGAAGCATACATGCGAGAGGTGCGTGTCTTGAAGAAACCGTTTAAGAAAGCAAGTAAGACTGCTTACACTCAATGCTAAACACTGTACGTTGTGCTGCTTCTTGTATAGGACGGATGCGACTTTTCGGCTGCAGTGGCTGCGCTTCAACCAGAAGAGCTGGAGATCAATTGTGGCAACGTTGACCAGTTGGTGCTAGGCGACTTTCTCGGACAAGGCTTTTGGCGAGAGGTGTATCGCGCCAACTGGAAAGGTGCGATTCATCGAATGACTAAAATTTGTGCACTCCCGTGGTGATACAGTGTGTACCGTACTATTTGCTCATCTACTTTGTGTGTCTGTTTTCTCTCGTTGATCGTAGGTCGCGAGGTTGCTGTGAAGGTCGTGAAGGAGCATCTTTTGAACCGTTCCGACATCGTGACACGTCATGTTGAAGAAGTCGCCGCGATCTTCCCCGTGCGCAATGCGCCAAACATTGTGTCGCTAGTCGGATGGTGCAATTCGACAGTGGTGGTCGACTATGTGCCAAAAAAGCTCGACGAAATGCTCTACGAATCGAGCGAAGTGATTTCCGTCCGCCGTGCGTTAGAGCTGGCGCTTGATGCAACTCGCGGCCTCGCTCAATTGCACAGCGCTGCGGGTGGTCCATTCGCACATACTGATATCCAGACGCGCCAATTCCTCGTGGACACAAGTGGCAAGCTGCTCCTGAACGATTTCAACCGCATCAAGTACGCTGGACCCCGGTTGGCACATGGGAAGCCAACCGAAGAGAAGTGCACTTTTTCGACCGCAGTCGCCAAGGGAAAATGGAGATCACCTGAGGAGTACCAGCACGTCGAACTGGATGAGAAACTGGATGTGTACAGCCTGTCTCTTGTCCTCTGGTCGCTTCGGTCCCGTGAGAAGCCCTACGGCAACCTGTCGCGAGAGAAAGTGTACAAGAAAATCCCTCAGGGTATCCGGCCCCCCGTATCGGCGATGGGCGGGTTCCCAGTCGAAATGCAGCAGTTGATCGTGCGAGCCTGGGACGCCGACCCTGCCAAGCGACCAAGTGCTGCAGAGCTCGCGTCGAGTATAGAGAAGATTTTGGAGAAGTACGAGTTCGAAAATTAATTAGAAATCTGGATTGAGGAAGCTAGAAACCAATAGGAGAAAGCATATCAAGCGCATCCCAAGACTCAAACTGACAGTAAATTCAGGCAAACTTGAAAGAGGAAGAGATGGAAGAATAACAAATAGGATATGGGTTGATATTAAGGTGTTGGTTGGTGTTTTTGAGTGTTGCCCAATAAGCTGCTCCGCTAAACTTGCTTACAAGTTGGCTCCGAGCGGGTCTTCCTCGAACTCGCCCAGCCACCACTGCACTCTGTTCTTGGCGCGGCAGTAGTTAGTGACCGCCGGTGGGCCGACGCGCGTGCGGCACAGAGGGCAGTGGAACTGGAAGAGCAGCCACTCGAAGACGCACTCGCGGTGGAACGCGTGACCGCACTGGAGCACCACGGCCGAATCAGCCGCGTGGTCGGCCGAGAGGCTGTTGTGGCACGAGCTCTCCGACGAGCTTTCAGTGTCGTCGTCCTCTTCACACTGGCAGCTGCCGTGGCTGTGGTCGTCCAGGTCCACGTCTTCCAGGCAGATCACACACTGAGAGCAGTCCGCGTCCACAGCGTGGTGGTGCGAGTCCTCCGAGGAAGATGTGGCGGTGCTCGAGAAGGACGAGCGCTTGAGACTGTTCTGGTAGTTGTCCACGTAGATCTGGAGCAGCGAGCGGCGGTCCTGCTCGTCCTGCACTCCGAGGAACTCAAAGAGGTGCGCTGGGAGGTTGTGGCGCGCATCCGAGCACTTCATGGCGCTGCCAGGGAGCAGCACGCATCGGAGCAGGTGCAGCAGCACGTTCTCGAGCTTGACCTGGCGGTCCTGGATCGCGCGGTGCGACTTGGAGAAGAGGATGCGCTTCTTTGGGAAGCACGTGTTGATGTAGTCGCGGATCGCCTGGCACGAGCCGCCGCACTTCTGGGAGTCACAGGTGAGCACTTCCTCGACCATGTTCTTGAAGGCAAAGAACTCCGAGTAGCGGTACGAAACCGTCCAGGACTTCTTGGAGAGCACGCTGTTCATCGTGCAGTGGTAGACCGCGTGGTCGTCTTCGATGGTCACTGAGGTGACGTGCACGTCGAGAGGCAGGCCCCGGCGCGGGCACTCGCTGAGAGTCTTCATGGAGAGGCCTTTCATTGGCATGGCGCCTTCACTTGTGCGGCGCTGGTCGCCGGCGACTGGAGGGCAGCGGTGGCGCGGAGGCGAGACGAAGGCGGCGAAGTTCATTCTTGATTTGTGGGGAAAGATGCAGCCGTTGGTGTGGTTGAAGGCGGGGTAGATATGAGGCCGCCGGGTCGCTTCGCTCGGAAGTCGATGTTTGTCAAAATTGGATGTGACCGGCAGTCGGTAACTTTCAGAATGAGCTCCAGGGTGGGGCCGCAACAAACAAACGGAGCAAAGCGATCCGCGGCCACAGATTCGCTCGCTCGCTCACCATGGCCAGCGCTGTGTTGGTTCAGACAACAGACAATGCAATAGCAGCGTCTCTGTCTCTCTGTCAGTCACCACAGGCGCGTTCCTGCTGGTCATCCGGGCGGCGGTGCAAATCAGTCACACACACACACACGCAATTGAGCTTTACCCACTGTGCTAACCAGCCAGCGTGCATGAGACAGTTGATCTGTTCGTGTGACGCTTCCCCAAGCAGCACTCAGGTCCCGTCCCTACCATTTTCGTTCTCAGGGGAGACGTCCGCTCGTACTCCGAAACGAAAAGCGTGCGCGTCACTGGGCGATGATTGGCTGAGAGGGCTGTCGACAGCGCGTCGTCACACCAATCAGATTGACCAGAACTCCACTCCGCCAATCAGTAACGACTTGATCGCACTGATTGGCTGGCCGGTACGCGTCACCGAGTCAGTTAACCTACACTTTTTTACTGCTAACAGTCGTGTGTATCAGGCAGGAGTGAATGTGCGCAATTGGGCTTGTCTACGTTTTTGTCCGAGGAGCTCAGCTCAGCTCCGTTTTGCCAGGGGATCGTCCACCTCAGAACCAGTGAAATTGGGCCTCTGCGGCCTTCGCGCGTGGCGTGTTGGGTGGAACGAACGAGAGAAGAGAACTGGGTCTCTCTGCCAAGCCCAAGCTGAGTTCATCGGACCTGGGATGCGCTGAATCTCCACCCCAAAGTCTGCACCGCGCCAAGGAGCGCGTTACCCCATCGACACATCATCTATCAGCACATCCCAATGGTTCACATTCGTTTCGCTCTGCCATGTATGCAAATTGGGTAGCAATTGGCGCTCTCCCTCATGTGTCCGGCTGGCCGAAAAAATTAAGCGAAAATTAAGGTCAGGATGCAATGGCTTCGAACGAGGCACTGGGGGAATGCTTTGGCTAGCACCTGAGCTTTTCAATCTTGAGCACTCGCTCCGTTCTTCCATTGATCCATGCGTGCTCTGCACTTGTCTCTATATTTTCTCGTGGTGGCTGGCTGGCTAAGCTAAGGCGGTGGACACCACAGATTCGTGGTGCATGGGGATGGGGATCATGCCACGAGAGGGCACGGGCGAACGAACGAATGCCAACCGAGTGGCTGTGACTCACTGACTGGCTGACATGGCTTCTAAAAAGGAGGGATGTGCAGGCAAACTTCAGAAATCCGAGTGCAGTTTCATTCGTCCGCTGGACGAATGACGCAGAGGATCTCCCAAGCAGCCAAAGACAAAGTCTGCTCCTCCCTTGTTAAATAGCGTTTTGGAAGATCCTGATTCGTGCGTTTGCACTTTGTCGCATCTCGTTCAAAGAACAAGAACCAACACGTATATGCGAGCACACATGCGCATGCACGCACGTTAAACGTCCTGGGTATTCATTCCAATGAGCTCAGCATCTAATCAAGGCACGCCAGGAGCGTCATGCATGCATGCATGCGTCACCCAGAGTCGGGTCGGTCACACGGTTTCGAGATTCAAAGATTCGTTCGAGCTGAGCTGAGAGCTCACGAAAAGATCCGCGGCGCGCTGCACGCGTTTGATTGGCGGAGCTGAGCTGAGCTGAACGCGCAGGTCACATACAAAAATGCGACGTGGCAAAACAAACTTGCCCCACTCCAGATGGCGGGTGGCGTGAGGCACGGCGAACGCGCTTCGCACATTGCGTTCTCCTGGCTGTTTGTTTCGCTTGTCCGCTTGGACAGCGCGCGTTCGCTCACTGGGCTGATTGACTGCACTGCGATGCCATGAAAAAGAAAAAAGGCGCAGACTCTATCAGCAGCCTCTTTGGCCCCAAGCAGCAAAGCAGCGCTCCATTATTGCCTGGTCGTGCTCGCCTTGGGCGTGGGCTTGCCGCGCGATGATGCGCACCGCCCAGCGAATGAACGCGCAGCAGGGGCGACGTCACCCTTGGCGGCACCAAGCTCCGCGAGAACCAGTCGTTTCCCTTTTTTCGCTGCACGTCACAGACAAAAAGTCCTCGGTCAGAGCTCGCTCAAACATCGCTTTGCCGTTTCTCATTTTTTGCAATCGCACGCAACAATGGCACGAATGGAACGTTCCCCCAATAGACAAACAAGCAAACGTTTGAGCAAAATGATCTCGGCTGCATAAGAGTCACAGTTCTCATTAAACTGTAGCATTCGTAGACGACAAGGAAGACGAGACCGTCAAACCAAAATCCTGGCGGTGAGTACCCTGCTTCCCGTAATTATGCGACCACAGCCGACTCTCTCTTTTTTTGGTGGCGCGAAAGGCGTTCGATGACTGCTCCCCACTGTCACTTGCTTGTCCATTGCTCATTATGATCCCTGAGTTGGTAGACTGCCTCTTCGGAATATAGGAAGAATGCGCATACGTAGCGCGTATCCTTAGCACAGCACGATGCCGACCTTTTCGCCCGACATGCGTGGGCAGCGCCAGTTGTAGAGGTAGTACATGAGGTCGCCGTCGCCCGCGCCGAACTTGAGCTCCTCCAAAAACTCCGAGTTGTCCATGAGCGTGAGCGCGTTGAACACGTCAAAGTCCGTCTGCTTGGCCATGATGAGCGCGTCCTGCATCAGCTCGGTCAGCATCACCGAGGTCGCCACGTTGTAGAACGAGTACGCGGCGTTGAGCGTCTTGTGCTTGGCGTTGCCGATGATCGTCGACGGCAAGTGGTAGAAGCTGCAGAAGTCCGTGACCTTGTGGGTCGTCGGGTTCTCGACCACGTACGAGCTGATCACGCCTTCACGCGGGAGCATCCAGTGCGCCAGCTCCTTCTGGTCGTAATGTGGCACGAGGTCGAACTTGGACAGGTACGTCTTGAGCAACGAAGTCACCTGCGCGACGTCTTTCTTCTGCATCTGGCGGAAACCCGGGATCGCTGGCTGCTCCGGGAGCTTGTACATCTTGATCGTGCGCGTCATGGTCATGCGAGGCGGCAGGCGCGAGAAGCCCACGTCAATGAGCTTCTTCGGGTTCAGCGAGCGGTGGAAGTAGCGGCATTGCGCCACGGGCATCGGCAGCACCACCCCCGCAGTGTACACTGCCTGCCAGATGTTCTTCAGGTTGACCTTGCGCGTGACCTCCTTGATGAGCACTGGCGCAAGACGCTTCGTGCGTAGCTTCTTGTGCACGCACAAAAAGTTCACTTCCGCCATCTGCATCGTGTTCTGGTACACGCGGGTCTTGACGGGGATCGCGCTGATGAACGCCATGAGCTTGTTGTTCTTCTCGTTACGCACCGCGATGTGCCACTCCTTGTGGTACCCTGGTGGGGTCAGCGCCCACTTCAGAAACTCCACCGAGTAGTCGAAGCGGAACATGTTGTCGTCGTCCTCGACGTAGTTCTGCGTCAGCAAATCGTACACTTCCTGCGCCTGCTCGGGCTGCGCGAAGTCGATCTCGCTCCACGCAAAGCCCGCGGGCATCGCGTACGGCTCCTTGCGCACATCGTCCACGGTCTTTGGCGCGTCAATGGCGCCATGCTCCTGCGGGAACTCGTCGATCTTGGGCACGGGCTGCGTCTTCCAGAACTTGAAGTCCTTCTCCTCCGTGCCGAGCTGCTTCTCGAGCGCGGCGGGCGGTGCGCTCACGAGGTTGAGCTGCTTGATGACCTTGAGGAACTCCTCCTGCTCCTCCACGGTGATCAGCTCCGGCTTGGCGGCGGCGTCCGGCTTCCCCGATGGCGCGCTCATAGCGATTGATTGCTTGACGGAGCTCTTGGAATCAACGGCTGATTTGTGTGTTGTTTGTTTGTTGCGGATGAAGATACTTTGGTGCCACATTTTGCTGAGGGAGAGAAAGTGTGTGCTAGTTTTTAGCCAATAACGTAATGTTAGCATGTATTTTAGCCAATGAAAACAACACTATGGTAATGGTGTTGTTCGTCTGCGATTGGCTATAACAAAACAATCCACAAATCCTTTTTCTACCAATTGCGTAGCACTCAATCACCCATTTTATCCAATCACAGGATGGATGCGAACTCAAACGCCCTCCCATTTCTGCCCCCCACATCGAGTGTCACCACAGATAGATAGATAAGAAAAAAGCAAGCCAGAGCAATCAAGCAATATGAGCAGCAACCCCGCTGGGAAGGAGAAGCCGGAGCTGATCACCGTGGAGGAGCAGGAGGAGTTCCTGCGCGTGATCAAGCAGCTCAACCTCGTGAGCGCGCCACCGTCCGCGCAGGACGAGCAGCAGCAGAAGGACCACAAGTTCTGGAAGACGCAGCCCGTGCCCAAGATCGACGAGTTCCCGCAGGAGCATGGCGCCATTGACGCGCCAAAGACCGTCGACGATGTGCGCAAGGAGCCGTACGCGATGCCCGCGGGCTTTGTGTGGTGTGAGGTCGACTTTACGAAGGAAGAGGAGGCCAAGGAGGTGTACGACCTGCTGACCCACAACTACGTGGAGGACGACGACTCGATGTTCCGCTTCGACTACTCGGTCGACTTCCTGAAGTGGTCGCTCACGCCCCCGGGTTTCCACAAGGAGTGGCACATTGGCGTGCGCAGCCAGTCGAACAACAAGCTGCTCGCGTTCATCAGCGGCATCCCGGTCAAGACGACGGTGTATGAGAACACGATGGAGATGGCGGAGATCAACTTTCTGTGCGTGCACAAGAAGCTGCGCACGAAGCGTCTTGCGCCAGTGCTCATCAAGGAGGTCACGCGCAAGGTCAACCTGAAGAACATCTGGCAGGCCGTGTACACTGCCGGTGTCATGCTGCCAATGCCGCTCACGTCGTGCCGCTACTTCCACCGCTCGCTGAACCCGAAGAAGCTCATTGAAGTGGGCTTCTCGCCGCTGCCTCCTCGCATGACGATCGCCGGTATCGTCAAGGCGCTCAAGCTCCCGACCAAGACCTCGACCCCCGGCTTCCGCGCGATGGAGGAGAAGGACGTCGCCCAGGTCGCCGTGCTGCTCGAGACGTACCTGAAGAAGTTCAGCCTCACGGCGGAGTACAAGGAGGACGACGTGCGCCACTGGATGCTGCCGCGTGAAGGCGTGATCAGCTCGTACGTGGTGGAGAACCCAGAGACCCACCAGGTGACGGACTTCTGCAGCTTCTACCACCTGCCGTCGACGATCATCGGCAACGAGAAGTACCGCAAGCTCAACGCCGCGTACTCGTTCTACAACGTGGCGAACTCGGTGCCGCTCGAGCAGCTCATGCAGGACTTATTGATCGTCGCGAAGGAGCAGAAGCACGACGTGTTCAACGCGCTGAACCTCATGGAGAACGAGGAGTTCCTGCAGTCGCTCAAGTTCGGCACGGGCAGCGGCGAGCTGCAGTACTACCTCTACAACTGGCGCTGCCCTCGCATGGCGCCGAGCTCGATCGGCATCGTGCTCTGTTAGTAGAGCGTTGAAGCCTCGTACACGCAGAGAGAAGCTATGTCACTGTGTGTGTCTAGTGCATTTACACTGCATAGGTAGAGAGATAACTAAGCAACATGAATGGATGGCGTGTGGTTGCCTGAAATTGGTTTTAAGAACACCCACATTCAAACAAACGAGTATTCTCTAGAAGGAGCTGAAGTTTGGTCGCGCCACGGAGACGCCGCCGAGCACCTGGTCGATCGGCACGCGCTTCTGCTCCATCGTGTCGCGGTCGCGCACGGTCACGCACTTGTCCTCGAGCGTGTCAAAGTCGATGGTGAGGCACATGGGCGTGCCGATCTCGTCCTGGCGGCGGTAGCGGCGGCCGATGCTGCCCGTGACGTCGTAGTCCACGCTCGAGCCGAGCGACAGGTCCTCGAAGAGCTTCTGCGCGACCTCGAGTAGCGGCTCTTTCTTCACGAGCGGCAGCACCGCGAAGCGGTACGGTGCGATGTCCGGGTGCAGGCGCAGCACCGTGCGCTTGCGGCCCAGCACCTCTTCTTCGTCGTAGGCGTCCAGCAGCATGGAGAGCATGACGCGTCCCGCACCGAGCGCCGGCTCCACGACGTGCGGCAGGAACTCCTCTTTCGTCACGGCGTCCTGGTACATGAGGCTCTTGCCGCTGGCGTCCATGTGCTTCTTCAGGTCGTAGTTGGTGCGGTTCGCGATGCCCCAGAGCTCGCTCCAGCCGAAAGGGTACTTGAACTGGATGTCCGTCGTGGCGCGGGCGTAGTGCGCGAGCTCCTCCTGTTCGTGCTCGTGCTTGCGCAGACTCTCGGCTTTGACGCCGTACTTGAGCAGGAAGTTGTAGCACTCGTCGACCCAGTAGTCGAACCACTTGTCCGACTCGTCCGGGTGCGTGAAGAACTGGAGCTCGAGCTGCTCGAACTCGCGCGTGCGGAACAAAAAGTGGCCCGGCGAGATCTCGTTGCGGAAGCTCTTGCCCATCTGGCCCACGCCGAACGGCAGCTTCTTGCGCATCGTGCTCTGCACGTGGGCGAAGTTGATGTACGCGCCTTGCGCAGTCTCGGGACGCAAGTAGATCCAGTCGCACGTCTCCTCGGTGGCCCCCATGTTCGTGCGGAACAGCAGGTTGAACTTCTTGGCCTGCTGGAACGCGTGCACTTCGCCGCAGTTTGGACACGCCACGCCGTGCTTCGCCAGCAAACTGTCCATCTCAGAGAGCGAGAGCGTGGCCACGGCGTCGATCTCCTCCTGCGTCGGGAGCACCGACTCGAGCAGCTGGTCCACGCGCACGCGCGAGTTGCACTTCTTGCAGACCGTCATCGGGTCCGTGAAGTTCTCCACGTGGCCGGACGCATTCCACACTACAGACGAACGTACATGAGACGTTACACGAGTCAACCAAAGCAACTCGTACCAGGAGCTAGGTATTCGTGCTCTTACCAGCGGAGTTCATGAGGACGGACGAGTCGAGGCCGAGGCAGTTTGGTCGCTTTTGCACGAACTCGTACCACCATCGGTCCTGGATGTTCTTCTTCATCTGCGTGCCTGTATACAGCCATTACGGATACGCCACACACATATGCGTATGGCATGAAGCACGAAGCAAGCATGGCAATCATGTTCTTGTCAGTCCTCATACTCGCCACCATCAGCATAAACATCAACAACATTCCACAAAGCACACGCACCGAGAGGGCCATAGTCGAAGCTGTTCGCGAGTCCGCCGTAGATCTCCGAGCCGGGGAAGATGAAGCCGCGGTGGCGGCAGAGCGCGACGAGCTTCTCCTGCAGGCTCTCGGACTTCTTCGCGGTCGCAAAGCAGCGGCGCGCGACGCTGCTGCTGGCAACGGCGCCGTGTGCGCGCAGGCGTTGCATCATCCTTGCTCGCCCTGTATGCATTCACCAGCACATGCCACATCCGCATCGCCACAAGAGCGTTAGCCAACTGTTTGCTTTTGCTTTGCAGTAGATCCGTCGTACATGGAGCAGGAGCCGCTCGGCATCCTAGCCCATGCGCATCATGCGGCTCGTTATTGCGCCTCACCTGTTCCGGATCAAGAATGACGAAAGCTCTGGTGGTGATTTGCTCAAACGTTCACGCGACCTTCGTGCAACCTCCACTTATCAATTTCAGGTTTGACTTGTCCACAGAGCAATTGTGAGGACAGCAAAGATGAAGAGCAAGCTGCTGAAGCTGCTGCTTCTCGCGCGTCCCATGGACACCGCAGCGCACTGGCGAGACGCGCTGAACCAGCTAGAGGTACACGGTGATCAGCAGAACCCGCAACAGCGGCAGGAGACGCAGCGCCCATCGTCACCAGAAGCCGCCGCGCCAGCGCACTTTTCCAGCATCGTCTTGGAGGCAGTGGACGCTGTAGTACCGCATCTACCCGAATACAACACCCTCGCACCTCAACTCGAAGCTTTGCTGGAGTTCTGTCAAGTTGCAGATCCCGTGGAAACCGATCGAATGGTGTGCATCTGGTTGCAGAGGGGAGCGTCCACCAGCACCGCATTCCGCACATGGCTGCTTGAATGGATCGCCAGCAAGAAGCCGTTCGAACATGGAGCAAATTCTGAGAGCGAAGCCAGCAAAGAGCAGTGGCAGCACGCGTTGTTTGCAGCGGCTGTAGTCGAAGAGCACGTGGAGCTGAAGCGCGCGCTGATCCAGCTGTTGCACCAAGATGGACCAATGAAACCTGCCGATGAAGAAAACCTACCACTTCTACAGAACCCGCAGCAGCAGGCGTCCATCAGTGCCGAAGAGCTCCTGGATTTCTATTGGGACCATGCAGAAGAACTCATGCCGTTCAGTTTGCTCTGTGCCGTGAAGCTGCATGCGCTTCTGAGCGACTCAGATGGAAGCAGTCGCGGATTCGTGCAACTCACTGACGGAGTTTTCGTGCGCCTGCGCTGGTCGAAGCTGCTCAAGCCGATCTTCTTTGAAGCGCTGCTGAGCCACTGCTTTGCATTGAAGGTGTTCCAGTCGAGTGTTGGTGGTGTGGATGCGTTTGACGTACACCACTTTCTGCAGTTGCAAATGGCAGAGGTGAGCTGGACCAAGCGAGACCTGTTGTTGGAGCGACTCCATGCGAGACAAGAGCGCTTACAAGACGCGTACAAAGCCAACGCAGCTCATTTCTTCATGAAAGCACCCACGGCAAAGAGTTGTTGGACGGAATCAGCTGCTGAAGCAAGCGGCCAAGCGTTTCTCGCACTTCCAGAAGATCAGCAGCGAGTCGTGCTCTTGGACCTGGAGCGAGACCTGGAAGACGCGCCTCCGAGGATATTCCAGCACATCCTGGTCTCATTTGGTTCGATCGTCAGCGTCGCACTATCTCCAGATACCCAACCAAGCGACGACGTCCTTCACGCTGCGCTCAAGTCGCTGTTTGCGCTGTTCGATCTGCGAAGAGACCACGAAAGCTGCTTTTTGATGGTAGCTTTGATCGTAGAGCTTCGACTAGCTCGTCATCGAATTTGGATCCAAGCGCCAGGACTCTTCGTTGAGATCGTGGAGTCCGTCAATGAAGCGTTTGCAATGGAGACGGATAAGGAAAAGCGCTGGGTGCTGCAGATGCTGCTGCAGCAACTGCTCTTTGAGTGCGATGCTGGCATCCTCGAGCAAAATCTGCCACTCCTGACGTCGTTTCTACCGGCACGACTGATCCAATTAGCCACAATGCGCCTGTCATAGCAAAAGGGACTAGCAAACGTCATTGGCTGTGCAGTAGAACAAAAATATTTAGTGCGAGAGTGTGCTTTGCTTGTCTTCTTCCTCCTCTGTCTGCCTGTCTGTCTTCCCTTGTGCTCGGTGCTTCTTTTTTACTCTTTGGCCTTGGCAACTGGCTCGGGCTTGGTGAGTCCGCCCTTCGGTCCGCGGATGCGTGTGCGCATATCTAGCTGGCCGCGCTTGCACTCAAAGTACGCCTGGCGGTATCCCTGTTTGATCGACGAAGAAACACAAGACAGACGCGCTCTTGTCAACAAACATATCATCAGCCACAGAGATAGAGACACGAACAGCTCTCGCACGCACCCTGCACTCGTGCGAGTACTCCTTGAGCTTGAGGCACTGCTTGAGCGTGCGCGTGCCGTCGCTCATGCACTCCTCCAGCACCATGCAGTCGCGGAGCGCCTCCGCCATGTCGCGACACGACTTGCCCATGCTTGCTTGTTTTGTGCTGTGTCACTTTTCAACTCTGGGACAGCAAAATCTGTGGATGGAATTTCACAATAGTGACACAATAATGACATATTACTCAAACTCACCGAAGCCTTCATTCTCGAAAAGGTCCACTTGGACCCATAACCTACTGTGCGAAATGGCGACGCGTGTCCTCCAGCGCAGCAGCTTCGGTGGCCGCTCGCCGCTGCTGCTCGCGACGGCGCTCCTGGGCGTCTGCTGCGCGCTTGTGCTGCTGCTGCCGGCGCGCGTGAGCGGCGCGTACTCTGCGAAGGACGACGTTGTGATCCTCACGGAGAAGAACTTTGAGAAGGAAGTGCTCCAGAGCAACGACTACTGGCTCGTCGAGTTCTACGCGCCATGGTACGTCGTGCCGCATGAGTCGTGTGTGTGTATTGTGGTTGTGTGGTCGCAGTTGGCGGGTATGGTAGGATGCTCATAGCCGTCTGGTGATTGCTTTATGATGCGTGTGTGTGTGTGTGTGTTGGATCAGGTGCGGGCACTGCCAGAAGCTCGAGCCGGAGTTCAAAGCCGCGGCGAAGAAGCTCAAGAAGCATGTACGATGGCGCCTTTATACCTAAATGTGTTGACGCGTTTAGTGGGAGTATTGTTAACCGGCGACTCTCTCTCTCTCTCTCGCTCGCTCTGCGTTATCATGAAATCTGATCTGATGTCTGTAGGCTCGACTGGGTGCGGTTGACGCCGAGGCGTACAAGTCGCTGGCACAAAAGTACCAGATCCAGGGCTACCCGACTCTCAAAGGTACAGACAGAAGCAACGAGCACTCTTGATATTCCGTGCAAGTCCTCTAACCATATCACCACCACATGTGTTCAATGCAATCGCAGAGTTCGGTGCCAAGAAGAGCAAGCCGACGGACTACCGCGGCGGTCGCACCAAGAGCGACATCGTGCAGTACGTGAAGAAGTCGGAAGAAGCAAAGGCGCTGGGCGTGAGCAGCGCGTCGGTCACCACACTCGAGTTCGCGAGCGTCCACACGTTCCTCACGCAGAACGAGAAGGTTCCATCGGCGATCTTCTTGGGGAGCGCCAGCAAGAAGAGCAAGAAGAAAGCGGGCGGCAAGGTGTGTGTGACTGTGTGTATTCTAGAAGACGGTTCTAGTTTCTACAGAGACTGTACTGACACGTGGTTTGATGGTGATCAATTAGCCACCATCCTGGCTCAGCTCGGTCGCGGAGAAGTTCACCAAGGGCAAGAAGAAGAAGAAGCCGACGGTGCAGATCGGCTTTGTGCCTGGGAGCGAAGCCAAGATCGCCAAGCACTTTGGCATCGAAGGTATGACCTTTATCCTTAAACTAGACAATTTGTTGTAGCTTTGCTGATCAACTCTGTTGGTTATCATTTATATGTGTTAGATGCAAAGCTCCCAGCCGTGGTGTTCGTGAACCCCTCGGGTTCCAAGTTCCTCGTCGCTGACCTCAAGTCGCTGAACGAAGACTCCGCGAAGGACTTCATCGCCAAGTCGCTCAAACTCGATGACGCGGCGATCAATCAGCTGGCGAGCGTGCCGCTGTTCCCAGCGCCGGAGGTCGCGAAGAAGAAGCCCAAGGCGCAGCTCAACCGCCTGGACGAGAACAGCGTGCGCGAGTGTCTGGAGAAGAGCGGCAAGATGTGCGTCGTGATCGCCAGCAAACTGGACGGCGAGGCGCTCAAGTCGCTCGCGAAGATCTACCGCCGCGACCCGTTCAAGTTCTTCGTGAGCGACAAGGACGCGCCGATCTTCCAGTCGCTCGCGAGCTTCCCAGGAGCCCAGGACAGCGACGTGATCGTGCTCAAGCCCGGCAAGAAAGTCAAGTACTCGGGTAAGCTTGTGAACTTTGGTCTTGGAGTCTTGGGAAATTGGTTGGTGTTCGTATCGAAGCTCTAATACTGTTGTATGGTGGCTGCTTGTGATGTTATTGTGATGTTGTGTAGCTCTTCCTGGGGTGAGCGACGAGAAGGCGATCGCCAAGTTCCTCGACAAGATCATCGACGGCTCGATCACGTTTTCGCCCATTTCGATCCAGGACTCGAAGGTCGACCTGGACCTCACGGGTAGCACTGCGGCGGCGGCTGCGAACGCCGAGCAGGACGAGCACTCGCACGAAGAGCTTTAAGACAGAGTGTCCACATGAAGGAGACATATTGATTGGGTGGGTGTCCACCTTTGGTGGACAAATGGGAAAAGAATCAAGACAACTGTTTGAATTGAATTCTCATTATGAAACTGAATGAATGGAGTCTACAGAAAGTTCAGTTTGAGCTTCAAGGCCCGTGAATCGGCTAGGTACTACTTCTACGAAGTACTTCAAAGTAGTACGTTTGAAATCGATGTGCATAATGTTTCTACCAAGCTGATTAGTCCTCGAGTCCTTCTACTTTGACGACGGTGGGGGCATGGTCGCCTTGAACATTTTCCAGAACTTTGGGGCAAAGTACTCCTTGGACTTGAAGTGGCTCGTGAGGAACTCTCCGACCACGAGGGTGCCAAACTGCGTGAAGCCGCCGTCGGGACCGAGCGGGAGCGACAACTTCACTTTTTTGGAAATTGGGAACGGCTTTGAGAACCCCGCTTGCTTGTTATGAAGCACAGCGAGAAACTCGCCAGCGAGGAACCGCGCCTGTGCAGCCGCAACAGATCCAAGTTTCGGAGACGGATTGTCGCTGGCGTCGCCCAGAGCAAAGATGCTGCTGAAGGTTCGACCACCGCTTGCGAGTTGCAGCTGCGGGTTCACTCTGACAAAGCCCCGATCATCCACCAGAGATGCATCCATGTCCTGCACGAGCGTTGCGACGGGATGGAAGCCGCCGCACAAGA
>JAADVK010000332.1:0-29855 GCA_023334975.1 Globisporangium sylvaticum
CAACAGGCTCCATGCACACACGATAAACCAATCAACAATGTATGAACTCACTCGGCCGAGGCGGCGCCGCGCGAGCCCGTGGAGAAGTTGTCCAGGAAGCGCACGGTGTTGTGCTCGAGCGGGACGGTGGTGCCGCCGGACATGGCGACGGCGAGAACGGAATCCCTCGTTGCCGACAAGCCAGCTGGTGCAAAGATTCTGCCGTCCACGAGCAGCTATGCAGCGGATTTGCTCTTCTCGTACGCGAGCGGCAGTGTGTCAAACGGCGAAATGGAAGCTCCATTCACGAAGTACTTTGTTGGTACAGACTGGTTGCTGCCGCGCAGACGGGCTTGTACCCTTTCGGATAAATCCCACGCGAAAAGCCTGAGATGGTGTACCCAATGGCGGTAGTCTAGTGGTAGCTATCGCTGGACGTGCTAGCGGTAAAGTACTCGACGACTGCCGTGGTGCCCGGAATGAAGATCGCAGCGAAGTTTGAGCGTCTGTCACGACCTTTTCCCGAGTACGTGTGGCTCACAGAGGAGTCTGGCGAGCGCGAAATCGCCCTCGGGGAGGTCGAAGTCGAGATAGTGGACCGTGATGTAGCTCGCAAGCGGGTACGAGATCGCGTCGCGGCAGGTCCCGATCGGGACAGGGAAGTCGAGCGCTCCGTTCGCGCCGACCAGCTTAGACGCCTCAAGCTAGACAGGAGCACGTGAGATCCACGCCTACTTTGCGGTTGTTGCAGACGCGCCTCGGGAAGTCCTCGTCCAGCACGAGACCGGTCACTTGCTGGGTCGCTGAACTCAGAGGATGTTTCACATGTGAGCTGTAGGTGAAGGACGACAGAGTCTGATGTTGAGAAAACCAATTCTACACAAGGCTTTGGCAAATATTCTTGTCAGTAATAACAGCTTACGATCGGCCGAGTATGTTCGCAGAATCTCTCTCGTTTGTGACGGAGTCGCGCATCAAGTTCGAGCACGTCCTTGATCTGGACGAGCTGATTTGTTCGAGCTCGACGCGTTTGCAGGTCTTTATGTGTCTGGTAATGCGCCATGGAACGTCATGTGCGAGCTGATCATTAGAAAATACAATAACCGCATCACGGACTCAACAATTGTGTACCAATTTGTGGATACAACAGCGCGGAGTGAATGCAATACGTACACGAGCGGCACTTGGTCGCAACGCGCATCAGGTCAACCTTTTCGCCCACATCCGCATCAACGAGGTAAAAAATAATGTGCCAACGCATTCATCTCACATGTAGGCATCATAATGCATCCATCCGTAATCAGCGGCGCACCCGGTGGAAGCGCGACTTGAGGAGCAACGCTGGCGCTCGATATCCTCAAGACTTGACGCACCGCACGCTCTTGCATTCCAGTCCGCGCCAAGTTGCCTTAGGAAGAACAGGAATATGCGAGACAGCAATGAAAAGGCAAGAGAAGACGCACCGGATGGAGTCGTGAACGCTGATCTACTGCTCTTTTAAGCTCTTTAGGAAATCTTGCTTCGTCGGGTCCTTTGCCATGCCGCCCTGGCAGTTCGGGGACGGCTGCACCGTGGAGCTCTTCGCCCACTGCTCGGGCGTCTTGCCCTGGATTGAGAGCGCGTGCACGCCGCCAGCGAGCTCTTCCTGCAGGATCGCGTTCACCATGCGGTGGCGCTGGATCAGCGGCTTGCCTTCAAACTGCTCCGTGACCACGACCACCTAAACGAACGACACCATCAAATTGATACATCGTGCGTGAGCAATGATCTATCAATCACGCACAACCACGAAGGCGCTGGTCAACTAACGCACCTTGAAGTGGGTCTCGGCACCTTTCGGCACGTTGTGCATGTAGCTTTCGTTGAGCACGTCGAGGTGCTGCGGGCTGAACGCCTCCGTGAGCTTCTCGCGGATGCGGATCGCGATGGGACCTTGTGGCACGGCGGCGGCGGCGGCGCTCATGGCGGTTCGGAACTGCTGGAAAACCTGGACAGAGACACACAACCCACAGACACACAGATAGATAGAGATTGTGCCATTAGATACTGCAGTAGTGCACAGTGCGCGGGTGACATGTGGGCTGCTCTGTTCTGGTGGTCGCGCACCTGGTGGCTGCTGCGCGACGCCGCGAGAGATCGAATGTGCTGCGGCCACATGCTGCTGCTGATTGGGGCTGCCTGCCTGCGTTTCGCTGAGTGAACGAAACAAAAAGGCACGCGCCTCAAGTCCTGTTTGCGCCACAATGCGCACTTAACGAGTGAGTGCGAACTTTCCTTTCCTGATTTAACGTACGTAAAACCAAAACAAAACGAGATTTAGTGCGATTGCTCCTAATAAGATGTGGTACACCTTATAGTCGCGTTTCAACTCCGCAATCTGGCTTGCCTTGCCTTGCTGACAACAAAGCAAAAAAGAAGCAAGCAGGCGAAGATGGTACGTCACCTGCTCAAGGCTCTCTCATGCGGGTGACGGCGTCCTGCACACGTATAGATACGTATTGACTGACGCATTTGTGCGTATGTGTACGTGTGTGTATGCACGTGCAGATTGAAGCGGTGCTGCTGGTGAGTCGTCAGGGGAAGACCCGTCTCTCCAAGTGGTACCTGGTGGCGTCGCTCAAGGAGAAGACGCGCATGATCCGCGAGATCACGTCGCTCGTGCTCTCGCGCCCGCAGAAGCAGTGCAACTTCATCGAGTTCAAGGACAAGAAGATCGTCTACAAGCGGTGCGTGTGCTGCCGCCTTCTTCCCCTCGTGTTCCCCCTCTCCCTCCTGTGTATTTTCCCTCGTTGACTTGCGCGTATTGTGTGTGGCGGCGTGCTGACAATGATTCAATCTGTGAAATGCGGGTGCTTGTAGATACGCGAGTCTGTTCTTCATCGCGTGCATCTCAAAGGACGAGAACGAGCTGATCACGCTCGAGACGATCCACATGTTTGTTGAAGTGCTCGATCGCTACTTTGGAAATGTACGTGGAACAGACGGGTCGCTTGTTGTTCTTCCCCTCATGATATCCATGCTCTTTCATGAACCAACATGCGCTTGCTTACCCGCCGTCTCCTTCTCGCTGTGTAGGTCTGCGAATTGGACATCATCTTCAACTTCCACAAGGCGTACTACATTCTGGACGAGATGTTCATCGGCGGCTTCCAGGTCGAGTCGAGCAAGAAGGAGGTGCTGCGCATCTGCACAGCGCAGGAGGATTACATGGACGAGTCGAAGGAAGAGGGCTTTGTGCGCCCGCGTGTGGGCACGCGTTAGTGAGTAAGGGAACTGCTGCAGCTGTTGCTGCTGGTGAAACTCTGCGTCTGCTACCATTTGCTTCCAATCCAGCGTTGTGATGTGCGGAAAATGATGATGATGATGAAGAGAGCGAGAGAGGAAAGAGATGAAGTGAATATACAAAGCGGGATTATATCGTCACGCGTCCAGTATGGATATGTTCATCTTGCAGGTACCACGATGTATTGCGTGCTCTATTGTGCACAGGTATTTTGAGGGTCGTCCACATTCGTGCAACATCGCCAAATAGATCACGAAACGACGCGAGTCAAATGTGTGGGGTGGCGGGTCATATGAAGCTGCGAGCAACACCGGTGTCAATCAATGAAGAAGACACTGACACGTACGTATGGAAAACATCAGCAGCTGCGCACACTTGCTGTCAGAGGTCCATTAATTGTTGCATTGTGTGCTCTGTCGTGTCTTTCCTTTCAGCATGCGCGCGCAAGCAACTCTTTCGCGCCACAGCGGGCTTGACGCTCGACGAGCAGCTCCAAGTTGCCGCCCAGCTGCATTCAAATGGCGCCAGCGTGCTACAGGTGCGGAAAATATTGGTCGATAGTCTTCAATGTCTGTGGTTGAAGGTGGAGCGAGGTGGCTCAAACCTACCTGGTGTATTGTGTGCGTGGCTGCAAACAGAAAATCGATGCGATGAAGAAAACTTCCAAGAAGCAGAAGCAGGTGGCGAAGGCGAATAGTCTCAAGTTTGGCTGGCTGCAAGAGCATAGCCACTTGAAGAAACTGGCGGAGGTAAAGAAAGTTCAGCCACTTGTACTTGCATGGTTCTACTCATCTTAATTGATTGTTTGCGCTGATTTTGCATTTCACACGCAGAGCTGTACCAAGGAGCTGGAGTCATTGCTCTTGCGAATGTACAACGATGCGTGCTCAGAAGAGTCGCTTTCTTCGGCGTCAAAGAAATCAAGGTGCAGCAGCAAGAACATGTCTGAACTGAACTCTCCTGAGCTGCCGGATCCCCAGTAAGCGAAGAGGATAACAACAACGCATCCCATGATACAATAACTGGCGAAAAGAACAGCCGCAGTTCGTCATATTTTGCACGCGAGCTGGAAGAACTGGTCAGAACGGAGCAGGTCCACCGGGTTGCGCTTTTGAAACAAGTCACCTCGGAGCGAGAGCAGGTAGATGCTTGGAAAGCATACTGCGTGTACTTTTCGATTCTTGTCTGCGAGGCGCTTACTGCTCTGAGTGCCCACCCATCCATTCAGCAATTGGCAATGAAACAGCTTTTAGGAGCGATCAAGGGCAAGGAACGCGAGATGACACGTGACGATGATGAAAGCAATCAAGCACACTGGAACGAGGATATGAAAGTGAGTGTATGACTTGAACTTCCCTTGAAATTTCTGAATGGACTGTTCACACTTATTTGGCGTGCATCTTCGCTTCTCTAGTCACACGCGCAGCATTTGATCTTTGACGCTGTGATTGGACACCAAATGGTTGAAACGATTCTCGAAGAAGAGGCTGCAAAGTGTGACCAGGATTTTGCAGTTTCGTACAACGCCGTCCTCGCCAGCATTCGCGAGGACAGAAGTGGTTGCAGTGGTGCGAGAGGATTCGTCTCGTCGGGCAATCAGCAAGAGCAAGAGCAGAAAATAATCGATATCGTAGACTCGCTGGGAGGCAAAGAGTGCGCAGATGAGATGCTTCGACTCGAAATCGCTGACGAGTTCAGAAATCTGTACATTGACTTGCAGCAAGACCTGCAGCAATACAAACTCGACTCTGTCGGTGCAGCCTCCATGCCTGACGCTGCTGGTAGTATCGACTCTGCAAATTCCAAGACTGGTGGCTGGATAGACTCGGACGAGGAGCGCTTTATTAAAGTTCTCCAAAGCCACGAGCGCAGGGGTGGGAGTGCCAAGAAGCCCGAGCTTTGTATGGCCAGCTCCAAACGGTGCTGCCGCACGTGGGCGTCAAGGAAACCAAAAAGCACGTGAAGTTCCACCACCATTTGCGCTTCTACCAAGAGAAATGCAGAGATCGCCAGAAGGAGTTCGAGAGAAAGCACGCCGAGGTTCATGAAAAAGCGCAGGAGAAGCTACAGGTCGCGGTTCGAGCAGAAAAGGAGAAACAGGCGCAGCTCGAGCAGCTCCAGTCACTCCAGAAAAATTGTGAGAAGCTGCACGAAAGGGTAGCCGAGTGGGAGATCTCGAAAGAAGCGAAAGATCGAATCGCGCAACAGCAACATGAAATTGAGCAGCTTATGCAGATGCAAAGGCGAGAAGAAGAGGATTTGAAGCGGAGAAAGAAGCACGACAAACAAAAGCGCTTGGTGGAAGGCTACAAGTTCGTATTGCTGCATTGAACCTGTGTTAGAAATGGTGGCGGCTGAACTCACTCACAAATATGTTATGATATCTATGTCTACCCACATGTAGGAGAAGCAAATTGCTTGACGAGATCGCAGGCGAGAAGCTATCCGAGGAAGAAATGGCGCAAAGAGAAGTCGAGCGAGCAGCCCAGAGTATCATTAACGCGGAGCGAGTGCACTACCGACAAGATGAGTACCAGATATGAAAACGTGTCTACCTCATCTCGTTATAGGTGCAGATTCTCACAACGAGCCAATCGATTTCAACATGATTCTGCTTATCGCCAGCGCAAACTGGAAGAAGAGAAGCAGGAGCAGCTGAGGAGAGCGCACGAGGAAGAGATTCGAGTTGCAAAACTAAATGCGCTGAAGGAGGAGACACCTTACGCGCAGATCATCGCCAACATTGTGGTTCGTAGAAGTTTTCGATTGAATGCTGCTGATAGCGGGGGAAAAGCTAACGTGTGTGTCCTCAAAAGCCCGATCCAGAGCGCACTCGGCAAGAAACAGCAGCATTCCGCGCGAGCGTCGCGGCTGCGCAGGAAGACCTTCCTTTGAATGTGAGTGCTTTGATACAACTGCTCCTACGGTCAGTGACGGTCAGTAGTGACGGTGTTGAGCTAATTCATTCTATATGGATGCGTCATTACAGGAAGCTGGTTTGTTTCCCACGCACGGCTACGACTGCGACACGCTTTTCAAGAACGCACGCTTCAAGTTGGGTCTGGCGCTTCGAGTGCGTTTCTTCACAAGTGTCCAATGTGAAAATTGATGGGTTTTTTTTTCTCTTGACACTGACGTCTTCGGTGGTGGTGTTCTATGTTGTAGAATGCCGGGCTTCATTCGACCGAGTATGCGCGCCAGGCGCTAGCGAATGTGAAAGTGAGCAATGCCGGAGCGTATCGCCATCACGTTGCTCAGTCCACGCGGCTTTGGTGAACAGACGCTCGAAGGTGACAGCACTTGCTACTTGTACAAATACATTTTGGATTAATTTAATGAACAGTTTTACAAGGAAGGCATACCTCCAACCTCAAACTTCGCAGCCCAGGTCTCGCATCATCTGTATGCCACGAGCAAGCTGCGTCGTCATGCGATGTAGAGATTTCTGGTACTGTGAGCGCAGCGAGAAGAGCATCTTGGACTGGACCTGGATGGACGACTCGACCATCTGGAGCTCCTCGGTGATCTCCGCTTTCGAAAGCGCAGCGCTCTGCGCGTTCAGCAGGCTCTTGCTCGCGGTCTGGCGCCGATGCGACCGGTTCATCCAGCGCACGCAGCTCATTTGGGTGCGCCGCGCGTGCTTTTCGCTCTGGTTCTTGGACTTGGCGGCCTGCAGCAGCTCCTTCAGGTCCGCGCGCTCGCGCTTGAGCTCCTGGATCTCGGTCTTCGCTGCTTCAAACGACGCATTCGCTGTGTCAAACATGCGGATGCTCTATACAACAAGCACACCATGGTGACCACCACATGCGTGTTAGTCAACCATCGGAGTCACTGCAGACGCAACCTTAACTCACCACATGAACGTCGCAGTACAAGTGGCGCCAATACGTCGAATCTTCCGCGAGCATCACTGGACCATCATCATCGTCACCATCGACATCTACACCAGCGATTGCTTCATCGCGACTCGTCAACTGACTCATACGCGCCGCAAGCGTCCTCGAAGACGATGAAGAAGAAGACGCCACTCCGAGCAGGTCGCGTCGCGCGTTCTGGCGCTTCAGTCCGCACTCGACGGGCGTGCGATGCGCTGTGGCGCGTGACTGCTCCTTCGCGATCAGCGTTCGCGCGCGCTTCTTCCACACGGCGTCGGCGTTCGCGCCGCGGGCGATGTCGCGCGCCACGCAGGCCACGCGACAGAGCTCTTGCGCCTCAAAGTGGCGCCAGATCTGCTGCTTGCACTCGTCCGGCAGCTGGCCCAGCATCGTATGCTTCCTCTCGAGTGTCGACTGAGTGTGAGTTTGAATGAATGATTCGATGCGAGTTTCTATTACTCGAAGCTCCTCTCAAAACTGGCAGCTTGCAACACAGCTCGCGTCAACTTCAGCAAAGTAACCAATCATAAAATTCACATGAAATGTAATTTTTAGCTTTTCTTTTGTAGAAAAATATACCTCCGCCCAGTACATTTCATGCACTTCAGTACATTTGTTATCATCGAGATTTGTGGCTTCACTTGGAAAGAGAGGGAAAAGTGTGGTGTACAATTTGTGTGGTTTTCGGTATTATTCTGCACTGATTTAGGTTAGCTGACTTTGCTTCTTAAACAGTGCACTGTTTTACGTGCGTGACTTAAAATGCACTGACTTCAAGTATCTTCTTAAAAGTTGCCTACAAAGTAAACACCTACCGGCACCGAAACGGTATCGTATTGGTTTTATCAGACAAACGCCGATAATTTGCCGGTATTCCTGAAAGAAACAGATAGCAATCTACCGGTTTATCTACCGGTATCATGATGAGTAGACCTGTGTAATTTGATGATGAGATCAGCAAGACTGTTAGACTGTCGGTCAAGACCACCACTCAATGGAAAATGGCTACATTTATTTCGAAACGGTCTTACAACAAAGATGCACAGCATCATTGCATACTTTCTCACATATAACTACAACACAGTCCATGTACGTTCAGCACCAACACCTAGGACAGATGAACTGCATTTGGGAAAACTCTATTCTATTCTTCACTGTCGCTGTCGCGACTCTCGTCACTCTCGCCGTTGCCTCGCAGGGCCCTCGGTCCTCTCGCCTTTGGTTTTTCGACTTCAGGTTTGTGGCGCTTCTCCTCTGTCCCCGTAGACTTGGGCGTCGGTCTTGGAGTCGCAGGTACTGGCACTGGAGCTGGTGCAAGCGTGTACTTTGGCAGGTGGGAAACCGGATTCGGGTGCACGTGCACTTGGCGTTTGAGATGCCTCTCTTCGGTGGCGACGGGCGTGACGCTCGGAGTTGACGTTGGCGCCGGCGTCGGCGTCGGCGTCGGGGTGTCCGTCGAAGGAGCTGACGAGACCGTGGGAGTGTCCGTCGGTGCCGAGGTAGGCGTTGGCGTGGGAGTCTCTGTCGGGGGTCAATGTGGGTGTGGCCGTGGGAGTCTGTTGGTGTTGTGGATGGTGCGATCGTGGGAGTGTCTGACGCCGCGGACGAACTCGAGCTCAAACTCGAGCTTTGAGACTGCGAGAGCACTTGGCGAGACTGGATTGCTGCGACGAGGAGTGCACTGAGAGCGAGTTGCTTGAGCAGCTTCATGACGCGTATGGTCGAAATTGGTTTGTGGCTTGTTTGTCTGAGACTCTGTTGGTCTAGGGACTTGCTTGGCTGGAGGTGTTTCGGGAAATGAAGAGGAGGAAAGAGCGTGGACGAAAAGCTTGTTCAGTAAACGGAAGAGACGCTATCACTCTCAGCTACAGTAACCTCCTCCTACTAGTAGACATTCCAGTCTCTCGGAGAATTCCAGGGACCGAGCGTAGGCTTCTCCAAGAGAGCAAGCAACTGCGCTTTGGCAGTTGGCAGAATGTAATTCTGTGGATAAGACCAGGGTGGTCCAGCAGATGCGAGCAGACAGACAACGCAAACACCCAGTACTGTGATACATTTCGAGCTGCTGACGCTGGATGAGCAGCTGAGATGGACTCCATCTGCAGTCATTTCTCTCACGTTTAATTGACAACGTCCTCACGACCGCACACTAGTACGGTATCATCCACGATACACACTGATCACCTTCCATTGCGGGAGTGTCTCTCACGGAAAGTCAAAGCCTTAAAAACCATCCGACAGAGCGCAGTGACATTCCTGCGTAACAGCGACACTAGCAAGGATATTGAGAGGACCAGAGTCATTGTTTTGGGTTTACCTATATCTATCACTTCCTACCTCCAGTCCGCCTTCGCCTCAAGCGGAAATGCCTCCTTGAAATAGCCGCCACTGAGAGGCATCTATGTGTTGTTGCGTTGTTCAAGTAGATAGCTGGATGCTGCGATTCTCTACGCACATCTCCATTTAGATTCTGATCAATTAACTCGCAAGATGCGCTAAAATGGTAAGCATATTTGACTTCGAGGGCTTTCTATCTAATAGCACACCACTTCTCGAGCTCTCGACTCAGTCTATCGGATCTACATCAACTCTGTGGCATTGATCCGACAGTGCTGCTTGAGCCATGAGCAGCTACTACTCTACTCTCCGCAAACTTTGCCTGTTGCGGCGGGTGCTCGTCCTCCAAGCGAGCGGATGGGTACCAGAAGATCACCACGGGCTCGAAGGTGTTCATCTGGGACGCGAAGCTCAAGATCGCCCCCGCACCTGTGTGTTTGCTCACATTTCCCTACGACCCTGGGCTGGGCGAGCAAGTCGGAGAGTGACGCGTGCGCAGCGGACGCCTCGCTGGCACGAGCTACCCGATCGACCACGACTACGACTCGCTCTGCTGCGAGCAGCGAGGCACGTGCTTAGCGCTAGGCGAGGACGCCTCGGGTCAATGTCGCTGCGTCAAGCGCTGGGGGTTCGCGGGCGACCACTGCGAGTTCAGCAGTAAGTTTTATACCTACTTCTACTAACCTTTGACTGATAGACTGACATTGTTGAGTACCTGGGTCTCCTTTAGTTTATGAGACTGCAGTCGCGAACAACACCAGGGTCTTCCCAGCGACGACCAACTTGTCGGACGTGAAGCTCGTGCTGCCAGACCTGCGAGAGCATCTGCTATCCTTCGACTATGAGAATGCGCTCCAGGCTTCCATGCATTCCAGTACCAGCACCTCCAGTACAAAACCAGAGGACTCTCTACTCGGAGTGCTGGAAACCAATTCCTACCGCCAGTACGGCTGGGCCATGAGCGCCTACTTCCTCGCACTCGCGGGCTTCTTTGCGCTCCTCTTTCTCTTCCAAGTCTGCCGGAGCTTCTGCTGCTCCTCCTGCGGATGTCGGAAGCGAGACCCGACCAAGCAGCAAAAGATCTACTCCAAGCTCACCAAGCTCTTCTGGGGATCGCTCTCGTGCGTGTTCCTATGTGCTGGTTGCGTCGCTGCAGTGCTAATGTTCTGACGCTCACGTCCAAGATCGTGCCCGTCTCGGGATCGATTGGTACTCAGCTCAAGAGCACGCTAGTAGACGACATCACGCAGTTCCAGAATGCGTTCCTGACGTCGCTGAGTGATCTGCTGACTGTTCAGGATACCACCACAGCGACAGTAGGACTCAGCCCCCCGCAAGCACAGGCTGCAGCTAAACCCAAATGGCGTCGCACACGCTCCTCGCCAACCAGACCTACGAGCTGGACCAGCTCCGCGAACCCGTGTTTGCGATCTTTGATGAGCTCAAGAGCCACACGTCGCTCTATCCGACGGCGCTGAACGACCAGATCAACTGCTCCAACATGAACAGCACGCCGAACGTCGCTGTTCGCATGACGATCGGCGCGCAAACTGGCTGCTTCCGATGCAAAGCCTGCTCGACGATGATGGACCTGGTCGAGGTGTCCAGCGATCTGTGGAAGCGAAACCCATTCCAGGTACAGATGGATCTGTTAGTTGCCCAGCGCCAACTGCAGGAGTTTGGAACCACAAAAGCGAGTTTAGAGCCGGCAATCGCTAGATTCCGAGACCAAGTCAACACTTCGTGTCTAGTCTTCGTGGAGAAGACTATAGAGATTGCTTCCAAGTACGAAAAGCTTCGAACTGAAGCGTACAACGTCGCTTACTTTGGCTCACTGGGTTTGCTCGGACTGAGTGGACTCGCGGCAGTGCTGGGCATAGCGGGTTTCAGCCACGGGATGGCCACAAACAAGCGCCAAGTGCCACGAACAACGTGCTTTGTAGCAGAGATCGCATTTGTCGTGGCAGTGGTGCTCGCGGGAGTACTGTGCACAGTGTCGATGATGGCAAAGGACGGGATCGCGACCCTGGAGGTCTTCAATGCCAGCACGCCGCCGTTCTTCGAGGACGACCAGGTCGCGAAGGACATCCAGAACGTGCTGTTTGACGGGAACCTCGTGAGCGCGAGCGGCTTGGACGCGGCACTAGCGTTCGCCGACACGCTCCGAGCGCCTCCGCACCCAACGATATCGGATGACGACCCGCCGAGGTTCGACATCCAGAGTCTGTACCTGTCGGTCTTTGAAGACCTGTTCGCGCTCGAGAACGTCACAGCAGATCCGGATACTGCGATCGTGGAGCTCTTTGGCTGGGACGAAGCCTTCGTGACCACACAGCACGACTTGCTCTTGGCTGCTGCGTTTGGGAATGCGAGTGTGACGTCACCGTACGACCAGCCGATCCACAAGGAGCTGCTCAATTCGACCACGACGCGTCTTCTAGACCCGAGCAACGACGCGGCGCTCGCGACAGACAGCGACCTGGTGGAGATCCAGAAGGTGTTCAACGAAAGCTGGCGCGGCGTGGACGACAGAGGCGTGCACCAGAACTACTTGGTCAGTACGCAGTGGCAGTTTGTGGCGCAGCTGTACTTGCAGAGAATGCGACTCGTCAACTATACGTCGAGTGTGGAGGGGATCATCAGCAGCACGCGACCACTGCTTGGTAAGGATCGCGGTATTACTTTAGTTCTGATAGCTTAATGTCTAACCGTATTCGCCATGTCTGTCTATGTGCTCAATTAGACGACCTCATAACGAAGACAAGCGCGATGGAAGCGGCCGAGTTTCAGCTCAAGAGCGCGGTCGAGTACTTCACCGACGCGATCCGCGCCAGCAAGACCCACGACTGTTCCTACAGCGGCAACTGCGGTACGCTCCATAGGCTCTCTTCATCACTCATTCTCTCTATATATTTTTTCTAACATGTTTACTCCTACTCTCTCTCTCTCTCTCTCTCTCTTGTTAGGCTGGCTTCGTGCATCCCTCAACACGCTCTTCAGCCAGTTCCAGGAGCTCATCACGCACGCTGAAAAGGCCGTGATCCTTTGCGCGATCAGCGCCGGAAGCACGCTCTTCGGACTCGTTCTCGCGTCCTGCTTTGCCAGTCGACTGCGCAGGAAGACCGTCAAAGTGTACATCGGCAATTAGAAGTTAGAAGTGGAGAGGAAGAAAGAAAGGACAGCCCCCAATCAATTAATCGGATACCCAGCAAAGATCAGCCTCGAACTCTGCTGTTCGTCTGCTTTTCGGGAAGCGTACTGTACTGGTATGCTCCGACACAAGAGTGGTCTGGTCAATGTGTATCCCTCTGATAATTGCAGTGCAGTGCAGTGGACCTCCTCCTCACTGCTGTACAATTCACTGGTGGCTAGTGAATTGAGCGGATCTTCTCGTGGATCTTGGCAAGTGTAGCCATGTTTCTGGCAACTTGTCAATCATTGTGTGTCCAACGGACAAGAGAGACGTCCACCTGGTCGCAGAAAAATCCAATCACCCATAGCTGCCACCTCACTGGGTGATTGATTTTCCACACCGATATCAGCCAATCAACGCGTCCAAAATCATTTCCACCAATAAACGACTCGTATAGAGCGGTTAGGGGAGAACCCATAATAACTTTCCACCAATCAGAGACATAGAGGTCCACTAATCGGGTCGTGGGTTCAAGACCATCACTCTTCCTGAGGTCCACATGAAGAAATGGCCCCAATAATACAGTTGAGTTGACCCATTCCCGAAGAAGCCACCAACCAAGAAGAGGCCAAGAAACACACTGCTAACGCATGTACTACCAGCCGCCGCCGCCCGCCAGTCCCGCCGCTGGCCCCGCACCCTCTGCGCCGTCCGCCCCTCCCGCTGACGACGACGACGACGGTCTCTACGCGCCTCCTCCTGCTCCTGCTCCAGTGCGGCGTTCGCCCGCGAACAGCTCCTTCCTGTACACGCAGCAACAACAGCAGCAGTTTGCAGGACAAGGCGGCGTCACGGGACCCCGCGTGAGCGTGCCAATGTACTCGAATGTGGGCACGTCCCCGCCGATGAACACGCAAGTGGCGCCTCCGCTCTCGCCGGCGTACGGTCAGCAGTCGTTCTCGTACCAGGCGAACGGCAACATGGCGCAACAGCAGCAGCAGAACCGCGGCTCGTTTAGCATGGCACCGCCGAGCCCTGTGGGCGGTGGACGATCGTTCTACCAGCAAGCCCCGCAGCAGCACCGAGCGTCGTTCAGTGTGGGTATGGCGGCGCCACCGAGTCCAGTCGCACCGCGCCGAGCGAGCATGAACGGATCGATGCTGCACGGCGGATACGGTCCCGTGGTCCCGAACCTCTTAGGGCCACAAGGTTCGTTCGCTTTGCAGCAAGTGCGTCCTGCGACGAGTCCGTCGAGCGTCGTGGAGCTTCGCTTCAAGTGCCGTGGGCTCAAGAAAAGCGACTTCCTGTCCGAGTCGGACCCGTTCCTGGTCGTGTACATGGAGGAAGGCGCGCGCTCGTGGCGAGAACTTGGCCGTACGGAGACGGTTGTGAACACGGCAGACCCAACGTTCACCAAGGCGTTCCACGTCGACTTCTTCTTTGAAGAGGTGCAGCGGCTGCGCATTGAGGTGTTTGACCGCGACAGCACGTCCGAGAAGCTCACGCAGCACGATTTCCTCGGCTGCGTGGAGCTCACGATGGGCCAGCTCATGTCCGCCGTGGGCCAGTCCATGGTGCTCTCGCTGCTGCAGAAAGACAATGGCCGCAACCACGTGCACGGCATCAGCGGCCACGTCGTGATCTCGGCCGAGGAAGTGTCCATGTGCTCGGACATGATCAACGTGCAGTTTGCCGGCGTCAAACTCGACAACAAGGACGGCTGGTTCAGCGCCTCGGACCCGTTCCTCAACATCTACCGCATCAAAAACGAGAGCGCGGACCCGGCGTCGCCCAACTCGTGGCTGCACGTGTGGAAGAGCGAGACGATCATGGACAACCTGAATCCTCGCTGGCGCGCCACGACGTTGAGTGTCCAGACGCTTTGCAACGGGAACCTGTCGAGACTGCTCAAGTTTGAGTGCATGGACTGGGAGAAGAGCGGCCGCCACCAGCTCATCGGTACCGCGACGATGACCGCCGCAGAACTCGTCTCGGGCGAGAAGCAGAGCATCGACCTGATCAACCGCGAGCGCCAGCTCAAGAAGGGCAAGCGGTACACGAACTCGGGCGTGCTCAAGGTGCTGAGCATCGAGAACTTTAAGCAGCACACGTTTGCCGAATACCTGCGTGGCGGCTGTGAGATCAGCTTGATCGTCGGTATCGATTACACGGCCTCGAACGGCACGCCCTCGGACCCGAACAGCTTGCACTACCTTGGCGGCGGGTACACGGGCCGCATGAACGACTACCAATCGGCAATCAGCGCCACTGGCGCAATCCTCGAGCCATACGACGCAGACCGAAAGTTCCCAACGTACGGCTTTGGCGGATTAGTGAACGGCTACGTGAACCACTGCTTCCCGTTGACCTGGGACCCAGCGCAACCAGAAGTCGAAGGTGTGTCCGGTATCCTTGAGGCGTACGCTAACTCGTTCCAGATCGTGCAGCTGCACGGCCCGACGTTCTTTGCGCCGCTGATCCGCCAGGCCGCGGCGATCGCGACGCATTTCTCGAACCAGGGAGCGCAGCCCCAGGGTGAGAACCTCAAGTACTTTGTGCTGCTGATCATCACGGACGGCGCGATCATGGACATGCAGCCGACGATCGACGAGATCGTGGCCGCGAGCTTCCTGCCGCTCTCGATCGTGATCGTCGGCGTGGGCAACGCGGACTTCTCGGCGATGGACACGCTGGACGGCGACGGCAAGCTGCTCTACGACTCGAGACATCGCAGCGCCGCGCGAGACATGTACGTTGTGCTGAGAGTTTGTTTGATGGGTGTCTATCTGGTGAAGATGGGATGGTTTACTGACTGTTTTGTGTGTTTTCTATACGTGGATATGTTTGTGTTCCTATAGTGTCCAATTCGTGCCTTTCAACCAGTTTCGAGCAAATCCAGCACGACTGGCGAAGGAAACGCTGGCAGAGATCCCACTGCAGCTCGCGCAGCACTTCAAGGCCAAGGGCATCAAGCCCAACGTGCCGCTGCAGCGCATGGGCACGGAGCAGTTCATCATGAATGCGACGGCGTTGAACAGACCACCCCCGGCGGCGGTGTCAGAGGGTATGCGCCAGTCGTTCTCGGGCATGCAGGTGTAAAGAACAAGGTAGAGGAAGCAAACTCCACCTTGGATTCGTTGTAGTTATTGAAGAGTAGATCGGCTCGCGTGGTGTTTAAAGGGGATAAAGTATAAAGGACTGCAGTCGGGTGTGGAATCCCTCACCAGCTGTGGTTCTCGCCTGAGATTAAAGAACAAAGACCAATGGTTGTTCGTGTGTTTGCCGATCCTCACATCTGGCTGACTCTGGTGATTGGTTGTCTACAGACCTCATGACTTATCTACGAAGTACAACCAGCGTAGCACGAGAGGCCACGCATGAGGTATGCCATCTAGGCCGGTAGAACAGTAAGCTTCTCTTCTGTTCTAAACTGCAGCTCCTAAACACCATCAAGCTAAGCAAGCCACAAGAAGTCCAAGCTAAACCTCGAATCATGCGCATCCTGAAGCCCATCAAGCAGCTCGCACTCGGCTTACTTCAGCGCAAACCAAAGCTTTCCGCCGTGTTCCCCATTACCGCCCTCACTACGAGTTTCTAAATGCAGACCCAGCCACTTCGCATAAAGTACCAAAATTGGTCTCACCCGAAGTCTGGGATCCCAATCAAAGACCTACGAGAGAGACTCGACATGCGCATTTGCACTTTGGAGAACTCGTCGACCTGAGCGCGCGCTAGGCTTCACAGGGCAGACGGTCGGTTGATTCGAAGGCTCTCTCAATCAATCCAGCCAAGGAGCAGCATGGTCATGGCGGTACGTTCGTCTCTCTGTTGGAAATTGCCTAGAAGTCCTTACTCTACAGCTCGCGTGATGCTCGTTTGTCAACTGTGTGCTGTCAGCCAAACACTCAGTCGAATGGCCCGGAAGCACTGAGCCCTTCGATGGTGACGATGCTCCCAGGACCGACAAGGGTACGTACCCCCCTCTGCAGGACCCAGATCATCCGATAGTAGCCTTCGTGAACTTAAACAATGTGTACGTTACCATTCCCATTTACCAGCCCTCGCGATTCACGTTTCGCCCCAGCTCGGGATCGTCCAGCAGCTCCAGCTCTGCCGCTAGCCCCAGACGAAAGACCGTAAGCCAACCTTCATTGCGCGCTTTACTTTTTGTGAGATCTTCTACCACTTTGTGGAGGACTGGTCGGTCGTGGACTGCGTCTACTTCGCGATGGTGATCGTTACGACCGTCGGCTACGGTGACGTCATCCCGCTCACCACGGCGGGCAAGGCGTTCACGATCTTCTTTGCGTTCTACGGCATCTGCACGATCGGTCTGGCGCTCGACCGCCTCGCGGGGCTCTTCCTGGAACGACAGAAGGGCATCGCCAAGGAGGCGGCGCAGAAGCTGCTCAGCAACGTCGACAGCGCGCACTCGGCCGCGAACTCGCAGGCGCTCGCTGCGAACAACCCTGCGAACGACAAGGAGCTCTCGACAAGGATGGCAGCGGCGAACTGGACAAGGAGGACTTCGAGCGCCTCGACCGCGAGCTGCACCGCGCGCAGGACGCAGAGGCGCACCAAGACTAGGGAGAGAGATGAGAGATGCCCATCCATGCTTAAGTGAACATAAACTGCATACGACTACGTAAGTACTATTACCTAGGGCCATGCATGCATTCATTCATCCAGGTACCCAGGGGCCATGAAGGAGAATCTTCAAACGAGATTCTAAAAACAATCCAAAGCGAGCACGACGACGACGAAGATAGGTGCACGATCATCCGCACCACTTCGAGCCTGAGCTCTGGCTCTACGTGTGTGGCTTTGAACTTGATTCTCTATGCAAACGGATTGCCAAAGTAGGGCCGAACCACCTCGAGAGAGTGGTGATCTGCGAGCTCGTTCTTCAACCCGCTTTCTCCTGCGCAGATTCAACTTGAAGGTCGAGATAACAGAGAGTTTGCGCTTTTGTGAGACAGTCAAGGAGGATGCACGCCAGCGATTGAGTGATCACCTCAAGACCAATTCACTGAAAACGAACACACGCGCGTACGAACGTTCTCGTGGTTTGCAAAGCTGTTGTTGCTCTGCTCCCGTTGGCTCTCTGGAAACACGCCAGCGATCCCAGCAAACGCTAGGGCCATCGGGCTGATTTCTTGATCACGGCGCGCGCTCGCCACAGTCACGATCCCATTGACATCACTCACTCATTTGGAGCCAATCGCGAGGGGAAAATGGGACGAGTCACGCAACTTGAACTTGCCTGCAATGTGAGACAGACCGGACAGTGGGATAAGAGCTCCCCAGATTCAACTTGCAGATGACCCGCCATTTCCCTATTTTGTGGACACTATTCGAGGCTTATTTAACAGGTGAGAAACACAATTGATACAATCAAATTAAAGTATTTGCTGACCATAATAAATGCGGATGAGTCCTCCGTGGTTAATACTAAACTAAAATAAGCCACGTCGAGGCATTCTAGTGTCGAAATTCGTCAGCCAGTCGTGGACGAATTCAGATCCAGTCAGAGGATCCGCAGGTTCGGATTTGCAAAACAAGAGAACTCGGCGACCCTTTTTGCACACTCGCCCCAGTTGCTTCGGCCAATTGCCAACAGCTTTGAATCTCTCTGTCTCTGTGGCTCGAGCGCCACCATGAGACGCCCCAGTGAGGCGTCTCATTGGTTTGGGGCGGCCCCACGCGTTCCGGTTCTGTGCCACGTGCGCGCTTTTCCACCAGCTGAGCTGTCCAGTGACGAAGCAGATCGGGCGTGACGTCGCCCCTACGGTACGTTGCGCATTCGCTTTGCTGTGTCCACTTGACCTCCACTCCCACGGTGCACTGCAACGAGTGGACAAACTTGGCTCAACGGTTGGCTCTGCTTGAATCTGGCGACTCAGCGGCCTCGTCTCTCTGTTAGAGTTAGAACACGCACGACGACGGACGTTCAAGTTGAATCTCGGCAAGAAGCCATGCGGTTGAAGATTGGGGGAGGGCACCTTCAAGAAGAGAACCGGTTACTATCGGAGAACGCAGCAGCAATTAACACGCTCCTGGCACAATCCACTGAACGCCACTCAGTCAGTCCTACATCCTGGAGAGCCAACAAACGCACCGCCCCAGCCTGTCCTAGTCCTACATCTGGGAGATCTTCCAACAGAGCCTGCCACCTCGCAGCTCTGCGCTCACTCCAGCTCATTCCTCAATTCGCCAAGCTCAACGCACACGCGCACACACACGCACCAGCTCCAAGCTCCAAGTCTGTCAATACCCTTCAAGCCTCAATACCAAACGATGAGCGCGCTTGTGACCGTCGCGACTTGCAACTTGAACCAGTGGGCGTTGGACTTCGATGGCAACCTCGAGCGCATCCTCACCTCGATCCGCGAAGCCAAGGCGCGCGGCGCCACCTACCGCCTCGGCCCCGAGCTCGAGGTCTGCGGCTACGGCTGCGAAGACCACTTCCTCGAGCAAGACACGTTCTACCACTGCTGGGAGTCCATGGAGACGATCCTCAAGTCCGACGTGACCAACGGCATCCTGTGCGACATCGGTATGCCTGTGATGCACGACGGCGTGCGCTACAACTGCCGCGTCTACTGCCTCGACCAGAAGATCCTCTTCATCCGCCCCAAGCTCTTCCTCGCCGACGACGGCAACTGTCACGAAAAGCGCTGGTTCACGACCTGGAAGCCCACGAAGGACCGCATCCTGCACGACCACGTGTTGCCTCCAAGCATCCAGAAGCTCACGGGCTTGGTGCACGTGCCGTTTGGCGTCGGTGCGCTCAACACGCTTGACACGTCGTGTTCGGCTGAGACCTGCGAGGAGCTCTTCACACCTGACGGACCACACATCAACCTCTGTCTTGCGGGTGTTGAGATCATCGGCAACGGCTCCGGATCGCACCACCAACTGCGCAAGCTGCACCAGCGCATGGATCTGATCCGTGGGGCTACCTCCAAGAGCGGCGGTGTGTACTTGTACGCGAACCAGCAGGGCTGCGACGGCGGTCGCCTCTACTACGATGGCTGTGCTGTCATCGTCGTGAACGGCGAGGTCGTCGCCCAGGGCTCCCAGTTCTCCGTCCGGGACGTCGAGGTTGTCACTGCGACCGTGGACTTGGACGACGTGCGCTCGTACCGCGGAGCGTTCAGCAGTCGAAGCGAACAGGCGAGTTCGCTGGACACCATCATCCCCAAGATCAACGTCAACTTCAGCTTGTGCCACGATGAGGAGGCGTTCGTTCGTCCCACTGCGCCAATCGACGTCAAGTACCACGAACCTGAAGAAGAGATCGCGCTTGGACCTGCGTGCTGGCTCTGGGACTACCTGCGCCGCAGTGGCGGCTCGGGTTTCTTCCTCTCGCTCTCGGGCGGCGCCGACTCGTCTTCGGTCGCGTGCATCGTCGGCGTCATGTGCCACCTTGTGGTGGAGGCGGCAACCCGCGGCGACAAGCGCGTGGTCCAGGACGTGCAGCGCATCATGGGCACTCAGGGACAGGAGTTCAAGGCGCCTACTGCGCAAGAGTTCGCTTACCACGTGCTGCACACGACGTGCATGGGCACACGAAGCGTGCTCACGGCTGCGAAGGCCAAGACCGCGTCTGCGCTCGCAGCCGAAATCGGCTCGTACCACCTGGAAATGGGCATGGACACGATGGTCGACGCTGTGATCGGTACGTTCACTTTGCTCACGGGGAAGAAGCCCGAGCCCGTGGAGTCGGGCGGCGACTTGACGCAGGACTTCGCGCTCCAGAACATCCAGGCGCGCTTGCGTATGGTCATGAGTTACATGCTCGCGCAGTTGCTGCCGTGGGTGCGCTCGAAGAAGGGATTCCTTCTGGTGCTCAGTTCGGGAAACGTCGACGAAGGACTGCTGGGCTCTATGACCAAGTACGACTGCAGCAGTGGTGATCTGAACCCGATCGGCGCGGTCTGCAAGCGCGACCTGAAGAAGTTGCTGCGCTGGGGTGCGACAAAGTACAACTACCCGTCGCTGAGCGCGGTTGTCGGCGCGCTCTCGAGCGCCGAGGAATCCGCTGACGCCTCTGACTTGCTCACGACGCTCACGATGACCTCCGAGGAGCTCGGCTGGTTCGGCCGCCTGCGCAAGATCGACCGATGCGGCCCGTACTGGATGTTCCGCAAGCTCACGCACCTGTGGGACCACCTGGCGCCGCACGTTGTCGCCGACAAGGTCAAGCGCTTCTTCCTCACGTACTCGCTCAACCGCCACAAGATGACGACGCTCACACCGTCGTACCACGCCGAGAACTACTCGCCGGACGACAACCGCTTCGACCTGCGACCGTTCCTGTACAACTCGCACTGGACGCGCCAGTTCAACGCCATCGACTCGCTCAGCGAGCGACTGGAGGCGCACCTGGGCAAGAAAGACGCATAAGAAGAATGCAATGAGTTAGAGCCACAAGTTATAGAGCGATAGATAAATCGCAAATGGATAAATGCATTGTACATGATTGCACAACGTACCTGTCGCTTGCTTTCTCTTCGTTATCTCTTGAGAATTTGGTTCCTTTCAAGACTTGTAGCACCTGAACTTGTCTCAATGGTCAGCAAGGTGAGTTCAAGTGCATCAATTCCTCAACAGTTGATAATCAAAATATAAATGGATCAGTCGAACCAATTTGATACCAATATTAAATAGCGCTTATGCACACCCAGCCAGCCAGCCAGCCAGCACTTACGCATTGCTGTGCAGCGACCATCAATCCACCACCAACACATATAATACTAAATAACTCACTGCTCTCGCACGTACCACATTCAAACCAACGTCACTCTCGGTTTGCTGAACTGGGTTCATTCACTGGATCTGATCGATCACTACGGGAATGACTGGAATTGCTCGCTCCCAAATGGATTCGATCGTTTTCCGAGCAATGGAATGCTTCTTGCACTGGACGAGGTGTCACTGCTGCCACCTAAAGCCGAAGTAGGAAAGTACGAGATGCTCGGCAGGCGAGGCGGTACGCCACGCCACTCTGGACTCTGGAACTGGTCAATGCCGTCGTGCTTCATTTCTTCTTCAGGCTCGTTCGCATCTGGGGGGGTGTCATGCAGGATGCTCGTCAGCTGCAGCTGCCAAGGCAGCGGACGAATCGGTTGTCCCATAGCGCGGTAATGCTGTTGCTGTGAGCACCTCTGTAGTGGCTGCTGCTCCTGCTGCGGGAATGCTGCTGCCGCCACCGTTGGAAATGCTGGTAATCTCGGAAACTGTGGTGCTGTTGGTACTGCTGGGGCTATTGGGAATGACGCTGCTGGAATTCTATCTGCTGGATCCAGAATGTTGGTGAGCTTCGAGTGCAGCTGCCGAGTGCGCGTCTCCTGTTCTTCCTGAGCTGTCCGACGTTGACTGGGGTATTTCGACACGATCGGGTCGTTCCAGGGCTGCTGCGTTCCTGCTGCTGCTGCTGCTGTTTCGTCACCACTCTTTGTCTTCTCGCCACCACTGCTTCTGCTGCTCTTCTCATCCGTCTCGGCTGACTGCGGGTACACATTCAGATCACCGATCAGGAATTCTTCCGAGATCTTGGCGCCTTCAAAGAGCAGACACAGGTCCTCTGGGTCGTGCAGCAGTCGCGCGAACGCCTCGAAGAAGTCCAAGCGGAAGTCGTAGCCGATCACGCGGTGCGAGTTCGTGTCGAACACGAAGTCGAAGTGCGCGAGTCCGCGGAACTTGCGGCCGAGCAGCTTCTCCACGATGCTGCGGTGCTGCAGCAGGTGCGGGAACATCATCTCGATCGTCTCGACCGTGAAGATCGACTCGTATCTCGCCTCGGACGACACCATCGCGACGGGACGCACGATGCCGCTGGGCGTGACGTAGTCCATCTGCGGGAGTACCTTGGAGGAAATGTAGCGCAGGTCCAGATCGCAGAGCGCGGTCGAGTAGCGCATCCACTGGTCGCGCATCATGTCGAGGCCAACGAAGCGACCGATCGACACGCGCTCGTCCATGACGCGCGAGAGGAACTCCATGGTGTTGACGCGCTGGCCGCTCTCGAGCGGCACGACCGCGCGGAAGCCGTGCTGGAACACGTGGTGGTACTCGCGCACGACCTTGACGTACGAGCCGTCGCGGTCGTCCATGCGGTTGAGCCGCTGCGCGCTCAGGATGTCGCGCATCTGCTGCAGGTGCTGGATCTCCTGCTGCAGATCGTTGATGTCGAGCTGCAGGTTGTAGAGCTGCGAGTTCTGCGAGTCGCGCGTGCGCCACTTGAGCTTGGGGCGCTTGGGCACCGTGGCCGCCTTCGCCTTCGTCTTCGCCTTGGTCGGCTTTCCCTTGGCCTTGGGCTTGCCGCTCTGCTTGCGAGCCGCAGGCACGAGCGCCACTATAGACGCAGCAGCAGCAGCAGCAGCAGCAGCAGGCGGTGGGCTTGAAGCAGGCGCTATGGGCGGAGAGGAGGCCATGGCGGTGGTCGTAAGGGAGGAATAAACGGAATGAGCCGCTTGGGGTGATGCTGATAGCCTAGTGCGGATGATGCTAATGGTCGAATGAAGGAATGCGCCTGTTGCCCTTGCTGGAGAATGCAGAATGCGGAACTGGCCACCAGCGCGGTTTTGTTGAGGCAAGTCGGTAATCTAATCAGCAGCGCGTCCCGTGTCCGTAAGAAAAGGGAGTTCTTATCGGGTTTGTGCGTGATTCATAGATGAAAGCGATGCGACATGAAGGGTGTGGGTGGCTAAAGTCAGGACATGTTAAATACAAATAAAAAGTTTGGTTGGCTGGGTTGGGTCACTTTTGATTTTTTGTCCTGCACGATTAGGTTCCATGGCCAACCGTCGCAAACAGAATCCTCCTTCATATTAAAGAGAAAGGAAATCTTTATGGCAGTCAAACCACTTTTTCTCGGTTGATAGAGGAAAGGACCTCTTCCTTTCCTCATGATCGACTGGGATATATGCAAGGGCCACGCACTTCACTTGATCTTTTTTGTTTGTTTACGTGTGTGGTTGGCTCTGCAATAGGACCTGCAGGATTGTTCGGCGCAATCAAATTTTCCAATGGAAAATTTCTATCATTTTGATGTTTTAGATTCTCCAATTTGGCTCGTCGTCGTATCCTTCGAAACTATGTTTGATAGGATATTCAGACGAAGATCGCCACAAAGACAATAAACGCTAAATGTGTTTAGTGTCCAAACCCAGACAGGTTGCGTTTCAAAGATGAAGATGAAGCCTCTTGTTGACTTGACCTCACTATGAAAAACGACGGCAGATGAGACATTGCAATGTTCATCTACGCATGCATGGTGCCAAAAGCAAGGGAGTGGTCAGAAGCCATTTTTTGTTTCTTCGCATTGCGGTTTACGAATGACCAACGAACGGACGGTGCAGGACACGGAGCGATTCCGGCAGAGCGAGCTGTCAACAATCACGATCGATCATTTGTGTGGTGGAAGATACTGGATTCTCGCCGCAAGATCGAAGGGAGGCACGTGACTGGGGGCCACTTGATTGGCCGGCTCAAGCCTGCAAGTGGCCGAAGCTCAAGGCTCTGACAAGCAAAACGAGGACAAAAAGAGAGTCATTTTTCGTGTTTTTTTTTCAAACAGAAATTTGTACTACAGAACTGATGCGTCCGCATTTATTCGGAGGTGCGTCTTCCATCCTAGCGCTTGCGTTCGGTACCGAGGCGCATACCGTATTGGTCTCAATAGTTCGGTTCTCTATTAATATGGATACTTGGTAGAATAGAGGGTATACCTTTCACTTGTTTTAAACTTCGGGGTCGAGTTGTGCTTGATAGTCATTTGATAGTTTTTGCATTATGCATTTTGCAAAATTGTACATACGCAAATCTGTCCGCCGTTGTTACCGTCGCAACTGCCGAATACGGCGTGCTAGTGCCAACTACTGCAGACGGAGCCTCGGTGCTGCTTCCCGCCAGTTATCCCCGTCCGAATGAGCTCAACCTGCTGTACAGCTTCTTCCACGTCGGCCTGGAAAGTTGTGTGTATGCGCGCATTGCATAGAGTTGAAAATTAATACTTGTGAAATATTGAAGCACGCTCGGTCGGAGCTGAGCCACAGCACATCCTGGTGTTGGTGCTTTTTCAGTATCAAATGTGAAATCCGTTGGAGTGCTTAATGCGAAAGCGTGCTCAAAAGTTTATCCTTAACACCCCATTCACCGGAGTTCTTTTTCACCCGCCTTCTTAATTGCAAAATGAATATGTGGGGTTTGGGTCGGCCATTAATTTTGTTGTTGTACTGTTGCCTAGCAAAATACCGTATTGCAAAAGATCGCCACCTATCTGAAACGCGGTTTAGACCCATAGCAGCATAAAGGCACGCCACAACAGCATGCTTGGGATCTTACACTAAGTGCACCGCATCGGCAAGCTGGGATGCAGTCCTCTCACAGCCGAATCCTGGATACCACAAGACAAAACACCAGAAATCAACATCCTTATGGCGCTGGTTTGTGCTTTACGGTATACCAGAAAGGCACGACGCTAGAGCAAATCCAGAGCACGGCATTGTTCTATTCTTTCTCTAGATGTGTAAAACTTTGATTTATATTTTGGGCTGGTTTGTTTGTCACCTCCTTTCTTGTTTTTCAAGCACATGCTTGGAATTGTACTGTATCGCTCATATCCACCATGCTTGGAGTTATACTGTATCGCTCATATCCACCATGCTTGCATATGAGTGATACAGTATATGTTTGCTTTCTGATAGCGATAGTGATACAAACTGCAAATGTCTGCCCAAGAGTTCTACCAGATGAGTGTTGAAAAAGCAGCGTGTCAACAACAATGTATTCTTGGCCTCACTTTCGTTTTTCGCCGTCTTGCCACCCAGTCTTCCAACCAGAATGGCAAGCGCGTGCGTGTGCGGCACTCTCTCTCTCTCTCTCTCTCTCTCTCTATCCGCCCACCACCCGCGCGTCGCCAGTCGTCACTGCAGACGCGCGCGCCTGCGTCCCCATTGTGACGCTCGTTTAGCCATATCCGACGGGGTGCTGTGTTTGGTTTTTCCATTCCCCCCAGTGACGATAAACCGAAAGCGAGAGGTATCCAAAGTTGAGTAATGGGGGCACCCATGTGCAGCTATGCGCCGGTGTGTGGCGTCTGTGGTGACAAGCGTGACAGCATCCACGGTGAGCGGTGAATGATGAGAGCGTGATGGTGAGTGAGTGAGTGTGTGTGTGCAGCATGTGGATCGTGCTTGTGGTCTGTCAGTCTGTATGTGTGTGTCGCTGTATTTGCGTTTGTGCGCGCGCTGTTGCTCGCTTTGGATAGTGCATCTCTGTGTCTCGAGTTGTCTTTTGTATCTGCTCGTGGGTCTCGGCGCACTCGTTTGGTCGCGATGATGCAATTAATAAGGCCGCTTTTAGGGTTCCACGCGTAAGAGCCCTCGCGCTCTTGGTCGCGTATCTTAGACGACCGAACTCCCGCCTCGGCGGTTGAGTTCCGCTGGAGAATCCCGATGCCGACACCAAATTGAAGAAGGTATCTCAATTACAAGCTGAGCGTTACGAGCCAACGAGTGAACCAGCAACCCAGGAGTGAGCATGAAGAGGACATCAATGACAGACATGCGAGCGTGCTATTTATTCCCCATGCAGGCAGGAGCAAAGGCGCAAGTGCAGGTGCAGCGGACGCGTGTGCAGATTGATGCAATCACAGAAAGCCCATAGTGACGGTTGTGAGTGGCTGGTTGTTGACAGGACGGCGGAAGCGCGAGAGTGCTGCGGAAAGTGATGAAACTCGACAACTCAATGAGTCCAGAAGGGGGGAGGGTCTCTTCTTCTTCTTCGTGATGGTTCTTCTACACTTGAGCTGATTCCTCAGCACACTCGGCCCCAGCGTTGCGTCCACTAAGTAGAAGTACATCTACGCAGCCCACATTTCCTCCTCTCGTGTATGGTGTCAATTGTAGTACCAGTAGTATTGCCTCATTAACGCGCTTCAATATTTCCGTTCGCTAGCTTCCGTGTTGCGAGTGCGTGTGGTGCCATGCGTCTGTGATCGTTTCCATTGCCACAGAAAGCGTCAAGCGAAAGATCCGAGATCCAAACTGTACCCTTTTAAGGCAACGTTGAAGCTCTTTGATCAACAAACAATGCCACTCAAAAGTGAAGAGAGACAAGTGGGTCCGCCATGGACAATACATCGCCACACTCAATCACCTGATCCGGCTGATTACTTTCTGTCCAAGCAACACAGCAACTCGCAAGGAGAAGTATCCAGACACACCAGTTGAGATCTTTGCGATTCTTCTTCTATCGTTTTTGTTGTTTTCTATGGTGGAGAATGCGCGAGTGATGTCAAAAGAGCTCTTCGAGTTGCTAAGAATAGATCGGTAACCTCGATGGTTTCCAGCGGTTTCGGGTCGTCCGTTACTCTTCAGAGTGAATGTGTGGAAGGAAAATAAGTCGATATTGGGCTTCACCATCCTAGACTATCGAATCGAATCGAACAGTGCGCTGCTCAGCATGGCTCATTGAGGGATCTGCCTGGCGAGCAGCAGCACTTCTTCAATCCGGAGCCTCCAGCAGCAGCCGACGACAAAGCAAGAGCTACTGTATTAATAGCAAACTATGACGGCTCACGACGGCGTCCAAGTGAGCTTCGTGGAGTCGTACGCGCAGCCCAGCAGCAGCAGCGTCGATGTCTCTGATCCCACTTCCCCACTGCCACCGACTCTCAAACTGGAGCAGCTGCGTCCAAGTCTCGTGATCGCGGGCGACGCCAAGGCGCTCGAGGTGGTGCGTACCGTGCACTCGCCCAAGTCCGCCGCGCAGTCGCCGTCTCAGAAAGCTCGCGGTTTCCCTGCCGATGCTGGCACCGCGCTGGCGTCCCCAAAGTCGCGACGCCTCTCGTTCTCGGAAGTGCTGGACGACGCGGTCTCCCAGGCGAAGGCGGCGGTGGTCGACTCAGAGGTCTGCAGCAAGTGGCGTCAGGTCTGGCGAGAGAAGTTCTTCGGCACCACGTGGCAGGTCAAGCTGGACTTTGCCGCGACCGCCGCCGTGCTCATGTGAGTCTACGGTTGCGTTTAGTATCCATCACTACTAGCCTCTGATCTTGTGTGTGTGTGTGTGTGTGCTCTATACCTTTACAGCTTTACGATCCAGTCGTACGGCAGGTTCCTCCGCTGGCACAAAGACCGGACGGACATTGAGCGCTTCGCGACGCTCTCGGACCCGATCGTGTCCTTTCTGGACGCGCACGACCTCTCCGTACCGCTCTTCTTCCTCGTCTACGGCGCGATCATCGGCGGCTGCGCCTACGGTTTCGACAAGCCCGACCTGCTCATCGAGTTCTCACAGATCAATACGCTCGTCATGTGGGTGCGCATGGTGAGTTTGGTATCTTCAGGGTCTTGGCCTTGCCGACCTCAGTATTCTATTTGTACTAACATAACTGGTAATGTTATGGCTAGATCGCGCTGTACCTGACGCCCTTGGAAGCCCCGCAGGGGATGGTCCCGCTCGTGGATCCGATCGCGCACGCAGATGGCAACGTCTTCGTGCGCGACCTGTTCTTCAGTGGCCACACGGCCACGATGTACCTCGTGTTCCTCGTCTGCCGCCGCGCGCACTGGCGCTGGAAGGCGCTCTTCCTCGCAGTGGCGCTCGCCACGGGCTCCATGGTCGTGGTGCAGAAGACCCACTACACGACCGACGTCTTCGCCGCGCCGTTCTTCGTGTACACGGCGCACGGGGTCGTCCAAGAGCTCCGACGCGCCTGCGGTGGGTTCTATGGCGACCAGGCGATCAGCACCAGCAGTAAACTCAAGGCGAATTGACTGACTGATGCAGGAACAATGAGAGACCTTCCTATACTTTAGAAAATACTGCCCAATAATAAAACAGAACTCTGCATGTTGCGTCGACGGATGGTATTCAAATGGCTTCTACTGTGTTTACCATTGCTTCGGCATAGAGTCTACTAGATGTGGACACTGTGTCTCACTCAGTTGGACACACCACTGGTGGCGGCGATCTCGTCCGCGCGGATCTGGTGCTCTTTCTTGATGATCCTCCGCTTGACCTTGCCGCCCATCCAGGCGCCGCGGTGGTCGTCGGGGCGGCGCAGGTCGCAGTACGGCGCCGGTGGAGCCGCGAGGAAAGCGTCCGCGTTCTCGTCGCCCTTGACCATGCGCCGGTACCAGACGTCGCGCAGCTGCTCGCGCTCGTTCGGAAACATCGCGCCGCGTGCCTCGGGACACATGAAGAAGAGGCGCAGCAGCACCATGCCTGTGGCCACGTTCAGGTTCAGCGAGTCCGCGAAGCCGTGGATCGGCAGGTACACGCGTCGGTCCGCAGCGTCGAGCATGGTCCGGCTCACGCCGTCCGCCTCGCGGCCCATGACGATGGCCACGCGGTCCGGCAGCTCCAGCTCGGGGGCTTCCAGCGAGATCGCGTCCTGGCTCAGATCCGTCGCCCAGATCTCGTAGCCGTTGCTCAGGAGCGCGTCGATGCACGCCTGCGTGGTCTTGAAGCGGCGGATCGACAGCCAGTTGACTGCCTCCTATAGAAACAAACAATCACAGTCATGGTGGATACAATTAGTATACTCAGCCAGCACAGATAGTAATTGTATTAGAGTGGATTGATTGGGTTGGCGGTACTCACGCGTGCAATGTGGCGCTCGGTCTTGTGCTGCTTGTAGAACGCAGGCTCGACGATCCACACGTGCTGGATGCCCATGCATTCCGCTATTAAGCACAATACAACACCACAGTATTCACAGAGCCCATAGCGTCAGAGTCTCATTGTCATACAGCCAGCCAGATAGAATAGCTTCAGGATCGCACCTGTTCGAAGCACGGCTTGCTGGTTGAACATATCGCAACTCGCTTCAAGCACCAGGATGATGCGGGACGTGCGGCGGTTCAGCACTACAACACAACAGCAGCAACATTGAGGTGAGCTCTACGGTAAGCACTACAATCCCGCACAGCAACACAGCAAGACTGCAAACAGAGCACGCACCGGTCTCGGCCTTGCGGATGCGCCGCGGGATGCCGTCGTCGCACGTGTCCATCTGGTCGTCCGTGGTGGCGATCTGCGCCGGGATGAGCGGGTTGCGCTCGCGCGCGCGACTGCCCTTCCAGCGCGCGTAGTACGAGGAGCTCTTCTGGTACGCGAGCAGCGCCAGCGCCGTGGCCGCGATCACGCACGAGTCGCGCGCTGTGAGCATTGTTGTATCGTCACTCTTTTTCGTGGGTCTTTTTGAGATCGGAGCTCTTCGTTGCAGCGGTTATTG
>JAADVK010000333.1:0-29812 GCA_023334975.1 Globisporangium sylvaticum
CATTCCTGGAATTGATGCTGTTTGAGCATGTGCTGATGCCGCTGGTATTATTTTGTTCCCAAAACCTTGAAGGCGTGATGGAAAAAGCGACTCTACTTAAAATAGGTGGTCCACACAAAACGAAACCACCTGGTACGAAAAAGAAAAAGAAAAAGAAATCTGTCTGTTTTTGTAATATTTCCAAAACTCACGACAATTGCCCTGTTAAACCCGGTTCAGCAAGATATCGTTGGTCCTTCTTCAGAAAGTGGGAGCGAAAGAGAGCAAAAGGAGCCAAAAGCTCCGAGGAGCTACGTTGCACAGAGCTTAACTGCGCAGCCATGACGCTCCGTGATGCTCAGTGGAAGCGCACGCGGTGCTACGTGAGCGTGGGAGCGGGCGTGCTGCTCATGGCCGCCGTGGGCTCGAACCACGCGATCTCGGCGTGGAACGCGCAGCTCAAGACCGAGCTCAACTACTCGCAGGCGGAGATCTCGATGGTCTGCTCGATGGCTTCGTTCGGCGCCTACTTCTCCGTCACGCCTGGGTACGTCTTCGACCAGATCGGCGCGCATAAGAGCGTTTTGTGCGGCGCGCTCTTGCTCTGCTCGATCTTCCTCGGTCTCTACGCTGGCATTGTCGAGTACCCGACACTGATGCATCCGTTGGGCGTGGGCATCGCGTTCGCTGTGATGGGTCAAGCGACGAACTTTGGGGTCTTCGCTGCACTCGGACCGAACGAAGGGCTCTTTGGCGACAAGAACCGCGGCAAGATCATGGCGCTGGAGCTCGCAGCGTTTAGTGCCGGCGGAGCGCTCTTCGCGCTCATCTACAACCGCTATTTCAACGAGAACGTGCCGGGGTACTTCCAGTTCATGGCGCTGCTGATGCTCGTCGTGTTCCTCTTCTCGTGGTGTGCGCTGTATCGAGAGTCAAGCGACGATTTGAAGGACAAGCCCGTGCATCACATGACGGCAATGGAGGAGTTCATGCCTCCTGCAATTGACGTGAGTAACGAGAGTGGAGATGAAGAAGTCCACCAGCAGCAACTCCACCACCACCATCACACGTTACCGGCTGTCGACATTACAGGCAGAGAGCTGATGGCGGACTCCAGGTTTTGGTTGCTCTTCTCGACGGTCTTCATCCTCGTGGGCTCGTCGCTCTTCGTGATGGCGAACATCTCGTTCATCGTCGAGTCGCTCGAAGGTCCGATGGAGCAAGTGCCGATCATGGTGGCGCTCTTCTCGATCGGGAACTGCTGCGGGCGTCTCTTTGGTGGTGTGATCTCCGACCACGTGCTCGCACGATTTCCGCGCATCTACTTCGTGACGATCGCGTCGCTGCTCGTCGCGATGATCCACATGCTTTTCCTCGTGATCCCAGCGACGTACCTCGTGGTGCCGATCACGCTCTCCGGAGTCGCGGACGGCGTGATGTTTGCGGCGTTCCCCGTGCTCACGCGCGAGACGTTTGGCGCGCGCCACTTTGGCAAGAACTTTGGCATGATGAGCGTCGCGAACGCGATCGGCTTCCCGCTGTTCTACAACCCGCTCGGCTCGTTCTTCTACCGCATGTCGTCGATCACTGTGGACGGCGTCGAGAAGTGCTACGGCGCGCAGTGCTTCCGCCCGATCTTCCTACTGGTCGTGTGCCTGAGCTGCGTCGCGTTCGCCGCGAGCCTCAAGTTCGCCATGCGCCAGAAGTACACGCCGCTGCGCTCATGATTGCCTAGAGATGACTGCGTTGCGATTCGATTGGTGGCCATCCGCACACGGCTGTGCATGTCGCTCATTGATCGTTCTTCACCATTTACGGTATGTCGCTACGTAATGTGTCGTTTCGCGAATAGAGCCCTTTTTGTCCAATCAGATTTGTAGCTGAACATATTCTAGCCAATCATGAGCACAATGAAACCGATGACGAGGTGGTATCATCGACCATCATTCTCATTTTCGCGTGATGTGTGTACATCAATCAATCGTGCACCACGAAACAGACCGCTTGATCTCAATCACTGAGCGGGGCAATTGCGCTGCAAGCGCCATCCACCAAGATGATGCGCTACGAGCTGCGCCGCATCGTCAGTCTGCTCGCGGGCGTGGTCGTGATGATCGGCGTCGGCTCGCTGTACGCGATCTCGGCGTGGAACGCGCAGCTCAAGGAGCTGCTGCACTACTCGCAGGCGGGCATCGCCACCGTGTCGTCCATGGCGATGCTCGGCTCGTACCTCTCGTACTTCCCCGGCATCGTCTTTGACCGTCTCGGCCCCTACAAGAGCATTGTAATCGCGGGAGTGGGGTTGCTGTCGGTCCACTGGCTCATGTCGACAACGCTCACGCAATACCCGACGTATGTCAGCCCGCTGCTCATGGGCTCCAGCCTCATCCTCGTTGGTCTGCTGAGCTCGTTCTGCATTTTTGCGTCGATTGTGCCGAACGAGGGTATCTTCGGAGAAGCGAACCGCGGCAAAGTCATGGCGCTCCTGACTTCTTCGTACAGCTGTGGCGGTGCGATGTTCGCGTTCGTCTACCATCGCGGATTTGACAACAACGTGCCCGGGTACTTCATGTTTCTCGGTATGTTCCTCCTCGGCGTGTGCGCATTCGGGTGGCTGGCGTTCCAGCGCAACAAGTCCCAGCGACGAGACTCCGAGATCGTGGATGCCAACGCTGGCACAGTGCTCACAGGCGACCGCGCGCACGACATGCAGGAAGACAACGACGTCACCGGCATGGCGCTGCTCACGGACGCTCGCTTCTGGCTGCTCTTCCTGGCGATCCTCATCACCATCGGCGCGTGCCTGTTCGTCATGTCAAATGTTTCCTTCATCGTCGAGTCGCTGGGCGGTCCCATGGACCAAGTGCCGCTCATGGTCGCGAGCTTCTCGATGAGCAACACGATCGCGCGCCTCGCGACCGGCGCCGTGTCTGACCATTTCCTGCACCAGTATCCTCGCGCGCTCTTCGCAGGCATCTCGGTGGTGCTGACCGCACTGACGTTCGCCACGTTCCTGGCGATCCCCGCGAGCGCGCTGATCGTGCCCGTGACGATGGCGGGTATCTCGGAGGGCGTGATGTTCGGCACGTTCCCCGTGATCATCCGCGAGGCGTTTGGGCTCAAGCACTTTGGCAAGAACTACGGCCTCATCAGCTTCGCCAACTGCATCGGGTATCCGTTCCTCTTCAGTCCAGTGTCGTCGTACTTTTACCAGCAGAAATCCAGTTCTACTATGGGAATGGATGGCGCAGCAGACAAGTGCCTTGGTGCGCAGTGCTTCCGCCCCGTGTTCCTGCTGGTGATCGCGCTCTGCGGCCTGGCGCTCGTCTGTTGCTTCAAGCTCATGCGGATCCAGAACCGGATCAAGTACCAAGCCATCCCGTAAAAGAAGGCTCCACTGAAAAATGGGTCGAAAAGTTCGTTAACTGAAGACTAGTCCAAGTCTTTCGTGACGATTGTGGTGTCCAGAGATTGTTGTGGCAAAAGTGGCAGAGAGATCGAAAATGTATGGAGAAAAGACGGCGACTTGAGGAGAAGCTGGGAGGTGGCAGAGCCATTTTCATTGATTTGGGTGGGGCTCTCTCGACTTTTGCCAGAGTGCTGTCGGACTATGATTAACAGATAGAAAGTGGTGTTGAACGCCAATATACCATCAACCCATGAAACAAGAGTTCAGCGAGCGCATTTCAGAAATTTTCATAACGAAAGCCCATGGGGTTGAAATATGATGCATTCATGCGCATTTGGATGCATGTAGAGAAGGAGCTGGATCCGGATGGATGGATGACAAGTTATCAGTAGAAGAAGCTCTGCTTTGCTTGCTGCTCGCGCGATTTCATTCAAGTCGAAAGAATCACTGGTGGTGGCGCAATTGCGTCACTTTGCATGGCGATACGAACGTCCTGCAGTCTGAATGAGCTCAGGTTTCAGTGGGTGGATTTGCAGAGCCAAAAGTGTAAAAGATTGGATGTTGAAAGAGCGTTTTAAGAAGAAGAACAATCAGCACCGAGAAAGAATTTTGATGAGGACCTGAGAAGAAAGAAGGATAGAAAAAACGTGTGGAGGTGGACTCATGTGTCAAGAAGAAGAAACGGTCGTCATGCAATTAAACAGGTCCCATCATGAGATCAAATCTATCGTCAGTGAAGAGTCGCAATCATAGTTGAAAGGGTATGCATCTCAAAAGGATTTTCTGGTTTCAAAATAATCGATCTTTTTCGGCGGTTGTGGAAGAGAAGAAGAAGAAAGGAGGCGATGCGAATGGAAGTGTGGAAGAACTGTTAACATCCAGAGCTGTGGATGGATGGATGATGGTGCTGTTTCTCTTTATTTATGAGCGGTGGCTGTGGGGCTTTTCTTCATATGCGCGCGCGTCTCTCTCTCTCTCTCTCTCTCTTCTCACATGAGCGCGCCAGCGAGTGTAATCCGTCATTCGCGTCCTGCAGCTCAATTGACACAAGGGCGATCGGTTGTCTGCTCAACGCGCAGAACCACCGAGCGAGAAAGAGCAGCACAGCAACCGCATTGCGCATCGGTTGACCCATTGCCTGAGTGATCCATCCATCGCTGCTGCATTTCAAAGGCAGCCAACAATACCGACGTGCGAAGAGAAGGATTGCTGGATTTCTCGATCAAGAGCTCTTCGTTCCCTCTTCCCAGTGACTGCCACAAGACCAGTAGAGCAGTATCCCCAGAGCTTGAGCAAGCATTGACCAATTGGCCATTGGGTTGATCTCTTCATCAGCATCTAGCAACCAGCCAACCAGCAGAAGCAACAGCAGCAGGAGCAGCATGGCGAGAATACGGAGTTGGTGCTGGCGCGCGGTCGCAGCGTGCACAGCAATGCTCATCTGCAGCTCCACGACAAGTGCAGGTACGTGCGTATGGCGATTGTTCCCGCTAGAACGAATGCGCTCTCTGTGCATCCACTCATGCTTATGGTGTTGCTGTAGGATACGCGCACGACGGCGCCACGACGTACTGCTGGGGGCTCAACGTGGACGCCTCGGTCTCAAAAGTGTCGACGCGGAACGTGTTTGTCAGCGGCTCTGGCGCGAAATGCCCGCTCGCGATCGCTCTTTCCACGGAAACGCCAATTGCGAACGTCGGCGAAGCGATCTCCATCACGTGGATCGTCAGTCCACTGAACACCACGAGCACCAGCAATAGTAGTGACAGTACCAGCAGCAACAATAGCATTAGCACTCTCGACACAACGCCGTTCACGATCACGCACTCGGCAATCCACGTGTGCGCTCGCAACAACAACAATAACAACAACAACAACAACGCGCCATCATCCGCTCAAGATCCAGAAGAAGAGAGCACCTGCGATCCGTTCAGCGCCGAGTTCCAGAGCGCGAACCTCAGCACCAGTCAGACCGCGAACCTGAGCAGCTTCGCCGGTCGCGACACGATCCGGTTCCGGTCGATCAACGAGGTCTCCTTCTCCACACCTGGCGAGTACGCGCTCGCAGCGTACGTGGTCGTCCCGGGGGTCGGCGAGAACCAGCGCCACGACTTTGTCGTGTACACAAGCGTCCAAGTGGTGGCCAACACCCAAGTGACTGCCACTTCCGACGACGAGGCAAACAACCACGAGCTGCCGTTCAACGTGTCCACGTGGCAGTTTGTGCTCATCTGCGTGCTGCTCGTGTTTATCGTCGGGTGCGCGATCATCGTGCTCGTGCTCGTGACGAAGCGACGGCGGCTCGCGCGCCAGGCTGAAGACGAAGAGCAAGCCAAGGTGAGCCAGACCGCGGCGCTGTCCCCGACCACGGGCGACTCGCAGGGCCAGTTCCGCTTCTCGGACTGGAGCGAGATCTACGCCACGCAGGGCTCGCTGCCGAGCTCGATCCTCGTGGACGACAGCAACACGATCGCGATCTTACGCGCAAGCCGCGTGTCGTCCCCAGCGCAATCCGCAGCCTCGGAGCGCAAGATCGCGGACTTCACGCGCGAGATCGGGTACTGGGACGTGCGGCCGTCGGCGTCGCCGATCACGCCGCTCTCGAGCTTCTTCTTTCCCTCGAGTCTGCACGAGGACGAGGAGCTGGAGTGCAACCACATCCGCGACTGTGAGCTGGCGATGTCGTCCATGGATTTCTTCGTGCCGCTCGAGACGCTCGGAAGGCGCAGGACGCGGCCCTGCCACGCCGACGCGCTCGACGACGCAGGGCTCTCGGACTCGGACGAAGAGGAGCACGAGGTCGAGTTCTAATGGAAGAGGAGCTAAGAAGACTCGAGAAGATGAAGAGCTAAGTTATGCAATAGGTGTCAACTGTGAAGAAGAAGAAAATGATGCATGAACGAATGATAGTGAATACATAGTGTCGTCCTACCTGTGCGTGAGTGAGTGAATACAGTAATAAGAGCGTGGCGTTTAGAGTGTCTACGAAGAGTGACAGACACCATGAGATGTCAGTAGTGTGTCTCATGGCTAGAAAGCGATGTCAACTGCCAGCAGCCATCAAGCGAATCGGAGAGAGCAAGAAAGCAAGGAGCAGCATCCTCATGTCGGTCCTCATGTCAATTGAATTGGGTCATTGATCCAGGCATATATATATCCTGACCGCCATCAGTCGGATGCTGCGGATTGGTCGGGTGGGCATCTGACCGACCTCCAGTGCCACTCTCATTCACGGCACAAGATGGCTTGTGCAAACACACAGAACTCATGTTGAAGCCGCGATGCTAGGGGCTATTCCCATACTGAAGAAGCAAAGCGCAGGTGTGAGCCATCCATTGAGATTGGATATGTAGACATGCCAGCTGTTTCGAGGCAAAGTGAATCTCGGCCCCACGTGCGTATTCATTCATTCTCTGATACAAAAACTGCAGCTATGTGCTATTTGTGCTCTATTGGTGAGACAGAGTGAATCCATTTCCAGATTCCCTTTTAGCATACAAAATAGAAGCTATTTTTCTACTGCTTGCCTCTCAAGATTCATCCTTCCTCTTTTCCTGGTGCCGTTATTTTTCTGACTGTATTTTTAGGCTTTTTCCGTACTTCTCGCTCGCGTCCCATCATCATCACGCCCCAAAAGCTCCTCTTTCGTCTCTCTCTCGAATAAAATTCCTCAGCGGAAAATACCGGTAAAAATGGGAAAAGGGGAGCGAGATTCTCGCGGCTCTGATTCGCTGAAAGTGGGGACATATATCTTCTGGTTGGCTGAAAATGGGGTCTGGCGTGCGTTGCCCTTGCAGCAGGAGTGATAGTCCCCTGCCTGCGTGCGGCCGCCACCCACCAGAAGCCACACCACAATTCGACCACAGCAGCGAGCAGCAAGCCAAGCAAGCGCGGGCGGGGAAGGAAGCCGACAGAAGCAGCCAAGAGGCAAGTGGAAAGCGGACGCGCGGCCATTTATCCATCCATCCACATCTCTTCATCCCTCTCTATTGATCAAGCAGCAGTCATGAGCGTCGAGGTGATGGCCCAGCAGCACCAACAGCAGCAGCAGCTGGCGTCCAAGGCGCGCTCGCCCAAGAGCCAAGCCGACAAGCTCAAGAAGCGCAAGAAGAGTGTCGCCGAGACGTGTCGAGACACGGTCACGAAGATCGAGCAGTCGCTCTGGTCGTACCGCGACGCCGCGGGCGAGGAGTGGGACGCGCAGCCGGCGTGCTTCATCACTGACTACTTGCTGGCGGTGCAGTGCTTCGCGTTCGCGGTCTACGTCGCGCTCTTCGCGTCGAACGAGGACCAGCAGCAGCCGGCGTGGTACCTGATCTACTTTGTGGCGCTCGGTATCTCGGCGGCGTTTGGCGGCTTGCTGCACCACGTCGCGTTCGAGGCGATGCGCGGCTTCAAGGACAAGAAGACCGACAGCTTGGTGCTGCGCGCCAAGGTGTTTGGCTTCCACTTTAAGCGCTCGACTGTGGACGGCTTCATCGACGTCTTGTGGCGCATCGTGCTCGGCTTCTCGATCTTGACCAACTTTGCGCTACTCTCACTCGCGGCGAGCCGGTACCTGAACGAGTCGTGGGCGTACACGATCATCATCGTCGCCGGTACATTATATATTGCGCTCGCGATCTGGGCGAGCATCAACATGCACGTGCTCTTCCTCTTTGTCGGCTACCTCCCGCCGATGATCTTTGGCGCCGTGACCAGCGCGATGGCGTTCGACTGGCAGTGGAGCCACCCAAGCAACGAACTGCTCGTGTACGTGCTGAAACTCGGCAGCGGTCTCGTCCAGGGCTTGATCGTGAGTCCGTCCAAGTCTTCCTTCAACCACAATGCGCTCTCGCACGTCATTCTCAGCCTGGCAGCGACGTTCATGCTCGTGCACTTCAAGCTGTAAGCGCGTGATGTGGCAGCTCAAGAAGATGAAAACAACAATGAGCAGGGAGGAAGGAAGGCAGGCACGTATAGTATCTCGAAACAAGTAGGACAATAGCGGAGGTCGTGGATGTGTTTCCTCTTCAGGCTTGGTCGCACGCACGCAGCAGCAAACGTCAAGGAACAAGGAGCAGGAAGATGAAGATGCAGCGAAAACAACGGAAACAATGAAACAATGATTATCAAACCAAAAAGGTATCTGGTATTGCATTGTCCATGTCAATGGGAATTGCTGCGGATCTGTCTGAGAAATGTGATGGGTGTCAGCACAATATCCGAGAAGCTAACAACAACATTGTTTGTGCCTCCAGGAGTTTCGCTTTCGTCGCATGAATGCATCAACTTGTGCGGTAGCTATTTATGACTGTGAAGGTGGAGATAGAGCGATTACCGGTATTGAATTCGGCTGCTGCTTGTTCCCCAGCTTCCACGGACGAATAAAGCAGATGCGAGCCGTTTAGGCTACCGCGTGCTCTCAACAACTGCTGGCAAGCGGCGTTGAGCTCACATGTTGCTGTTTGGCGGGAACTTGTCCGGTGCAGCACAGCAACAACAACAGAAGCGCAGCACTGATGGACTCGACAAGAGCGAGGTCAGCAAAGAGGGAAATGGCGGAGAGAAAGTCGCGTCTCCACGTACGGATGTGCTGCATCGCCTGACGAACCACGAGCTGCGACTGCTGGAGGAGCTCGAGAGAACACGATCACAGCTGCAGGCGGAATGGCGCCACAAAATCGCAGATCTTCAGCTCCAGCAACAGCAGCATGGAGGTCACGATGTCCCAAATGTCGAGCAATTGGCGCAGCAACTCGCTCTGCCGAGTCCGTCGTCGAAACCGGAGGACTTGAAGGCGATGATGCGCTCCAAGACGCTCGCTAGGAAGTCCAATCAAAGCACCAAATCGATCCTCAAGCACAAGAAATCGCGATCGAATGGAGCATCCAGCGGAGGAACGATAACGACCAATTTCAACTCTGTGAGCAACAATCTGCCCCTGTTGCGCTCCAATATGGATATCCTGCCTGTTCTCACAACCTCAGGCGAGACACCATTTGAAGTGGGGCTCGACGAAAGTTCCAGTCCGATCCCGCAGCAGCACGTACTGCCGATATTCCGACTTCCTACAGTGAATGCCACTGCGACTGCGAGTGCGCTTGCTACAAAGGAAGTCGAGGCTTTAGAGGAAGATAGAGAACGGAAGCAGGCGAGTGAAGCACTCGGTCTCACGTTGGAGGAGATAGCCGTTCTCGAGGCAGAACTGAATGGTGACAGCAGCATAACAAACATCAGCCAACAACAGCAGATATCGTCACCCGGACTGGACAAGAAACTTCCGGGGCTGCATCACCGGCCAGTCAAATCAAAGAAACCTGGTCTAAGGGGAGAGCCGAAATGGAAGCAAGGAAAACGTGCAGGAAAAGAAACGCCAAACGAAGACCTCCAAGCACAACGAAGTGATACCCTCCGAAAAGAGCTTGAGTCGGCGCTATCCAATGTTCAGCACCTCACTCGTTTAGTGAAGGACGACATCGTCTTTGCGCAAAAGATTTGCCCAGCGAACGAGCTGAGAACCTCGGTAAGTACATGATTCTACGATGTTGCAGCTAACAGCCTGACCTGACGCATTTTTCTACGTATGCCGTGCAGCTATACTTCAAGCGATGGGGGGCGTGACAAGGTCGAGAATATATTCCGCCGTTTGCTTTTCAACTTGCAGGGGATAGCTTTCCAAAGTGGAACCAAGTCATCGCGCACGAGAAACAAGAAGAGAAGCTGCAGGCGTACCTCATGTACAAAGGCTCAAAGAAACTCGACCACTTCCTGCTCAACTGGTCGCAGCGCAAACTCCGCCAAGCGTGGACGAAATGGTGGTCAGACATCGCGCACATGAAGGCTATCGAGCGGCTAGCACTGGGATTGGATGCCATTTACGTACTCCAGCGAGCATGGAGAGGTTATCGCGGTCGAATGTTTGCATCTCTTGTCAAAACACAAAAGCTCTTCGCATTGCAAACTGCAGCAGCGACGAAGATTCAGCGTATGTTCCGAGGAAGCGTGACGCGCAAGTTCTTCCGGCTGAAGCAGCTGAATAAGCGGCGCCAGCAGGCCGCAACCAAGATCCAGGCATGCGGAAGAGGCTATCTAGCACGGCAGCTTGTCAAGCAGATGAGATCGGAGCGGAAGAGATTCAAGGCTGCTAGCAAGATTCAGGCACTGTACAGAGGTCGCAAAGCTCGACGCGAGGTGAGCGTTATGCGCAGGAACCGCCGTGTCACCAAAGCTGCGCTCGTGATTCAACGACGCTACCGAGGGCGATTGGGACGAGTCAAGTTTGTTCGCCGACAGATTGAGCGCTACCGGAGCTCTGCCGCAACAAAGATTCAGCGGATTGCAAGAGGCAGAATAGCGAGGCGGACTCTGCGAGACCTGAAGCTGAAAGCTGCGCAGCGGAGAGCTCTCGAGTACGCATCGGCGATCAAGATCCAGAAAGTGTATCGCGGGCATCGGTAAGTGCAAGTCACCATGAAAAATTGTTGCCTTCCACAATTCTAAGAGATATTGCTGTACTGATTTGTTGTTGTAGGTCACGCTTGTCGACTGAGCTAAAACTGCTTGCGCTTCGCGAAAAGAACAGATGGCGCGCGAGGGCAGCGACAAAGATCCAGAAAATTATGCGCTCCTGCCTCGCGAAGAAAATCGTCAGCAAGTTGCGTCAGGAGCACGTTACCCAGCTGGTCCTGTTGGCGAGAACCTGGGCGGAGTACTGGAGCGAAGACACATCTTCGTGGTTCTACTACAATCTGGAGGCAAGCACTTGTTTCATGTTGATGATGGCGATCGTGTATCCATCTAACCTAATGGTATGTGTGTGTTTCCTGGATATATGCATACACACAGACTGGAGAAGCTATTTGGGCACCACCTTCAAGTGGATACACGAAAGCCGATGGCAATCTGGTTCTCCAAAATGGAAAGATCATCCCCGACCCGGTCGATGGCGATTTGGCTGGTGTGTTGCGAGATCGAAAGAAGCCGTCTCTGTTCGATAAGTCGGACTCCGAGGCTAAGAACGGAGATGAGACAGCAAGTGACCATCAGCATGAGGAAGATGATGATGATGATGAAGATGAAGACAAGTTGTGTGTCGAATGCGAAGAAGAGGATGCGCGACGCCGTTGCGACCAGTGCGAAGACGTTTTCTGTGATGCCTGCTACGAAAAGCTGCATCGACCTAGCAAGCGTGAGAAGCACACTTGGAAAGCGATGGGCTCGCTGCGCTGCATCGAGTGCGAGAAGATGAAGGCGACTCGGTGGTGCTACGTATGCCAAGATCCGTACTGTCTCGGCTGTTTCACGATCATCCACTCAAAGGGTAACAAAGTAAACCACGACTGGACCGACATGTCAACTTTCAAGAAAGCAGCCAAGCAGCAACAAAGCCAACTACAGAAGCAACTGCTTGCCAAAGAGGAAGAGAGTGCGCAGACATACGACGAGTTCATGCAGTCCCACGAGTATCAGTACGTGACGGAGCTGGCTGCCGAAGAGAGTGCACCGACCAATTCCAATACGATGGCGAGCACCTACACCACTGAAGGAGCAGGCGAGTGGATGACGCTCGTGGATGAAAGTTCGGGGCAGACGTGCTACTACAATTCGTACACTGGCGAGTCCAGGTGGGCATGAGTCTTGCACGCAGCCAGATTTTGAGCAGCGGTGTCATGTCAACGTTGAAATTGGTTTGGTTCGAGTGTCATGTCATTAACATGCCGAAAAAAGCTACAACTTGAAAATCACTAATCAAACGCCGAAATAAATTACAGCCACACGCTTGTTTGCTTTGCATGTTCTAGAGCTCCACGTCCTCCTGCGGGTCCGTGACGTCGCTGAACCGTCCGCCGAATCGCTCGCTGTCGACGGTCTCAGACACCTCTGAAGAGTCGTCTGAGTCTTCCGAGAAGACCCGCGAGTTGGCGTTCGACATGTTCTCGCTGTCGATGTAGTGGATGTACGAGTCGTTCGTGTCGAGTCCGCTTTGTGCGAAATCGTCCGAGCGCTGTCTCCGCATCTGGCGCAGCAGCTCCTCGTCCGACTGAGTCGTGTCTGGGTACACAAAGTCGACCGAGAAGGTCGAGTCGACGATATTCTGCGGACGCGTGTAGTTGATGCTGTCGTTGTTGTTGTACGCTTGAGGAGCAGCAAACTTGTAGCTCGTGGTGTTGTCGTCGTCCACCGTGTTGTCAAAGTCGCGGATGTCCATTTCCTTGCCGCGGACGATGATGTGGTGCGGATCCGCGCTCGTCAAGTAGCTCGTCCCTGCTTGCCCTGCTACTCCCGCCGTTCCAGCTCGCGGCTTCGCGCCGAGTCGCTGTCTCCCAAGGATAGCGATGTTGTTGCTGCTCGCCTCCGAGTACCCGTCGTTGAAGGTCGCTTTTTCGAAGGGAGCCAGCGGTCGCGACTGGTGGACCACGAGCGGAGAGAGTACAGGCGTTGCCAAGTTTCTTCCTGCTCCCTGCTTTGCTCTTCGCCTGCGCACCATACAAGCAATAACCAGCACGAGCACGAGAACTGTGATGGCACCGAGCACGATCGCAATGATGGCGCCGCTCGAGAGCTTGCTGCTGGAGCTGCCATTTGCACCGGCCATGTTAGCGTCCACTCCAGATGGACTGTTGTTGCTGTCAGCAGCTACGACTGTCGCTCCTACTGGGGCTAGAGTCGGCGCAACAGCGTCCTTCACCGTGAAACGCTGGTAGACCACAAAGTCGTAGCGCTCGCTCGTCGCGTTCGCACCGGGGATGATGATGTGCGCGAGCACGGAGAAGATCCCGGACGCTGGGAAGAACAGCTCCTGCTGGGACGTGAACAGGATCGTGCCGTCTTGCGAGAAGTTGCCCACTTTGTTCGGCGTGTTGTCCACGAACCGGTTGCCCATGCGGAACGGGTCGCAGTTGGAGCCAAACTCGCACGAGTGCACGTTCGAGTGGATCACGTCCACTGTGGTGCCCGAGCTCTCGTCGAGGATGCGGGCAAGGGGCAAACCAAGGCGCATCGAGTTGGAGCTGTTGACGAAGCGCTCTTTCTCGAGCTTGACGGTCCAGTTGACCGAGACGAACTCGCCCGCGGTCACTTCTGTGGACGCCAAGTTGATCTCCATCGAGATCGGACAGCCCTTTGCTTCCCCCGAGAGCACGTCGTCGGTCCACTTGGGCTGCTTGACCGTGACCGCCGCTGGGATGCGCCAGCAGTAGGTCGTCTTGCTGTCATGAAGGAAGCCTGGTGCATTGTGCATTGTGCATTGACAGAGATGGAGATGGAGAGCTACGGTCAGCATCTGAAGAGGTACAGCGCATACTGGGTCATATACAAGGCGAGTTGAGGAACGTACTTGATGCGAGCGCGTCGACACCGTGGAAGGGCGACACCAGGAGCAGCAGTAGCAGAGATATGCTAGTAATAAGCGCTGCAAAGGATGCAGCTTTTCTCTGTGAAGCCATTGCCGATTGAAGAGCGAAGGAGACTTCTGCGTGCGGGCTGGCAAAACAGCAAATGAAGAGCAGCGAAGGTGAAGCATTGCGCAGGGGTTGAAGACGTGTCTCAGAGAGCGCGTCTGGCGCTTCACTTTGTGTGAGCGGTCACTGGGTGCATCGAGCGATGCATTTTGTGCTGTTGTATCAGGTTGTTCGCCCATTTTCATGTGATAAAAGATCGCCCGAAAACCTATGCAGGACTTCTGAGAGATGCTTGTTGAAGCCCACAGTTGATGCATTATTTTACCTCAGTATATCAAGGGAAGTGGAATGACCGAAATAAGTCTCATAAATACCTATTTGTTGTATATATGTATTACAAGAGGCTTGTTGAACCCACCCAGACTTCTTGGTGGTGGTGGCGAAACGCCTCAGAGACCACAAATTTTGCCTGTGAGATTGGACGACAGCGTCAAGAAAAACATGAAATGACAGATTTCCAGACTTCCATCGCGGTCCATTTGGTCGATTTGGCGTCCTGCCAGTCCAGGCGAAAAGAAGGCGACCATTTTGGATCAGACCTCACTGATAATCCAAAATCCAAGGCTCAAATCAAGCTATTCGCAAGTTGTGATTCGCAAAGTGCATGGATGTAGCCAAGGCACACCACCGCCAGGTTTAACATCATGATTTGGATTTGGAAACGCGCCGCCGAGCACCATCAAAATGTCTTCTTCTTCTTGTCGAGTTCTTGGAAGAGAATTACAGTACACTGTAGCGCAATCCAATCCCAATTGCGTGACGTGGTGCCTTGTGACCACCTTTTTTGCTGTTTGCGAATAGTGGACACACTCGCACCGTGTGTGGGTTCACAAGACGATGGTGCTGATTGCAATTGATACCACACCTCACTCAGGCTCGGGTTGATTGCTTTGAAGACAGAAACTGATGGATTTTCTCACTGCAATGTAAGAGGTGAAGGTGATGAACGTGGGTGGACATGGAGGTGAACATCTTCATATGTATCTATCAGCCTTGTGGTCTCCGCTTCGTCACGCGTGGCGTTCAGCGATTGCTGCACACCATTTTGGTTGGTCACACCTGACACAGTCGTTATTAACATATTCTACACAGTACTGTAGCTCTATACCGTACAGTTACCAACATGTTGGTTTATATTAATCTGTCTCTGACAGTGCAAAAGCTCCAAAGCAGACCATCACTCTGCACTCGTTGTTCTCCTTCTTCGTTCTCTTTGCGTAAAGTGGAGCAGCAACAAAGCCAGCAGAAGGTCAATTGGAAACTCAAGGGAAGGCCGAGAAGGACGAGAAGAGAAGAGAGCAAGTTCATGGCGACTGCACCGCCAGCGGCAGGGATTGCGGATCCGCTCAGCGCGCTAGCAGCTACAGACGACAGCATCTTACCACCTCCAGCAGCAACAGCAACGGCATCATCGCTACAATCGCAGCAGCGCCAGGACGCGGACGCGGACGCAGACGCTGGCGAAGGGCTCGCGGTGGTCAAACGCATCGATTTCTCTCCAATCTGCAGCCATGAAGCAGACGATGCTGGTAGCGATCATGCAGGTGATCGCGTGGATCAAGAATCGCTGTTTTACAATACGGGTCTGAAGATCGACGTCGCTGCGGATATGCACCTGGTGGTTGGCTTCCGCAGTGCGCTGTTCATTTCGCAGGATGACGATGCCAGTGGGACAACGAGGAGAGTGTCGCCGTCCTCGAGATTGGCGTCGTCTGTGCAACGAAGAGGGTCCGATGTACAGAGTGGCGGTGTCTCTGTGCGAGTTGATTTGCAGTCGCTGCAGCTTCTCAGTGATGGAGACGAGCTGCAATTGGAAGAGGAAGAGCGAATCACAGACGTGAAGTGGATCGGCAACGAGCATTTCTGCGCGAGTTACAGCTCTGGGATCATTCGCATTTTCTCTCGCGCCGGGAAGCTTGTTCTCGAGCAGGTGAGTGCCTTTATCACGAAGGTATCCTGCTTGCAGTGGTGACAGCCCACCGCGTGCTAATCCGCTTTTATTGCTGATGTCTTGCAGAAATTCCACACGATGGCGGTGACAAAGCTGGACGTGAGCCGCAACGCTTCGACGGCAATTGGGCCGAGACGAGTGGACGTCCAGCTCCAGAGCTCGCGTGATGTGGATGGCGAGCTGTGGATTCTCTACGAAGACGCCACTGTTGCTATCATTCAAGTCTCGGAACTCTTTGCCAAAATCAACTCTGCTGTCTTTGGTAAGCACGCATTGCGCATCAGGGCTTGCAACTTGGAAAGTCTGTTTTCTTACACGGTGATGTGTGCTCTTTCTCACATTAGGTCCTGCGCAAGCAAGCAAGTTCCGCAAGTATCATCTCCGCGATCAGTCGGATATCGTCGGTGCTGTCCCGTGCGGATCTGTTCGCCCTACCATCTTCCAGTCGCATCCTCGGATTGGAGTGTGTACAATTATCAGCGCAGGGTCTGACCCGTTCCTGTCTTTCTACCAAGCCGGAAATGACCAAAATTCGATCATCCATCTAGCTCATATTGCAACAGCGATGGCTACAAGAGCAGCAGGCGCTGTCTGGTCGTTTGCGAAAAGCTGGGGGTGGAGTTCGGCGGCAAGTGAAGAACAAGTGCCCGACCCGTCGAACGGGTATTCTGAGAGCGGTGCAATTGATGGTGCAGCAGAGCATGTCGCCGCCCCAGTTGGAAGCATCAGATCCATCGCTGAGGACAGGCGGAGACGCAGTCGCTGTCTCGCTCTGAGTCCTACTGGTCGTCTCGCTGCAGTAACGGATACCCTTGGACGGGTTCTGTTGATCGACACATCGCGCATGATTGTGATCCGAATGTGGAAAGGCTACCGCAATGCGCAATGTGGGTGGATGCAAGGAAGTGAAGGCGCGAATCGCCCTAATGGGCTGTACCTCGTGATTTACTCTGCGCAGCGAGGAATCGTCGAAGTTTGGCGAGCTCGGTACGGTCCTCGAGTGTACAGCTTTGCGGTTGGAGACAACGCGAGACTGTTCACACTACCAGACTCGGGAGGAAAGACAGCGCGATGCGTTGTTCTTGCGACCAGTACCAGGGGAACCACGGAGCTGATCGAGCTGAAGGCAAACCTCCCAAACCTGTCGATTTTGATGAAGTATTTTACGCAAAACAAGCTCCAGGAGGAGAACTTCTTGCTGCACCAGATAACTGCGGGACTGCACGCGTACGTGAAGAAGAAGAAAGCAAACAAGCAGCATGTGCTTGAGCAGGACTCTATTGGACCTCTGCTTGAGGACATGGTGAGTCTGTCTTCATCAACCACCATCGAAGCGCTGCTGGACATCTTGGTTAGCAGCGACATGATTTACCTCAGTCCGACGTTTATGCTGAAAGCCCTGGAGAAGATTCAAATCGTAAGTAACCCTTGTCGGATGAAAAGTGGCATGGTTGTGCATTGCTAACTCTGTTGTTTTATTATTCCAGGCGCTGAAGCGCGAAATGTCTTCTCGCATACCAACGGGGACAGAGCTGTCGCTTTTGTGGAAGACTCTGTGGCAGCACCGCATCATCTCTGCCTTTATTGGGCTCCATGCGGTGAGTGGTTTGATGTTATAATCTCTTTGTGGAGTGTGTGCGTGTCCTAACAAGATCTGTGTTGCATAGGAATTCGAGCGATCCAAGCGAGTTGCGACGTCCAACATTGAAGTCTCAAACGCCATGCTTACCAACCATGGAAGCAAGGACGTGGACCAATCAGACACCTCTCTGGGTCGACTATTCCCTTGGCTGGAATTGTTCCGCCGAGCAGGATTTGCCTTGGATGACGAGACTTGCACCAATACGCGCAAAGTGCTTGGGTATGTGACGAGACTCACCGCTTGGGAGTTTTTGGAGCTGTTCTCGATGCCATTTAGTGATCCTGAGTTACCTCGGCGGCGAGATATCTTGGCTCTCTTTGAGCAAAGCGAAAAGAGCGAAGACTTTATTCGAGATGCGTTGCGCACGTTGGGGGTTCCAGTCTTTCGACCGATCGCAAACAAGCTGCAGCGGGATGTTCTGCTCGCACTAGCATTTACGCCGATTCTCTCGAGTGTCTTCGCAGTTCAGGTCCGTGCCAACCATATAGATTGTCGTTTTATGAGTATCTACTCATTCATACTCTATTGCTCTTGTTTGCCACTTTCTAGGAGCTTCAAAGTGTGCACGCCACCATATTTATCAGTCACGAGACGCACACGCAGCTGTTTTTGGAATGGTTCTTCACGTTGCCGCTCGGAACAGTTCTCGCACTGCCTCCTCCAAGCTTGTCATCGTCACTCCACCGATGGCTTCAGCCTTACTTTGCGTTGGCAGGTGGTAGCGATGAGCTGGAGACTTCGAGTGGTGAACTCGGATCAACGGGAGCGTCCCTCCACAAGCTGTTCCCGTGCTCGGCTCCGCTGAAGGAGGTCTTCACCGCATGTTGGAAAACGAGCAAATTGTTCCATGCATTCGTGTTGTCAGTGCATTGCGGATGGGGAGAGCGACAGCAAGCGAAGCGGATGGAAGAGACCACATTGGGGAAGTTCAGCAGCGTTGGCAGTGGTGTGCGATGGAGCGTTTTGCAAGATTCCATTGCGAAGGCTGTCCATCTATCGCTGCGCTTGGGCAGAATGGGCCGTCTCTCCGTCGAAGCTGTTGAGAATGTGGACAAAATTATGCGAGCTCTCGCGCTGATGCAGCTGAATGACGGGGTCGAGTCGGAGAACATCGTGACGAACAAACCTCGAAGTTTGAGTGCAAGCGCATCAAGTGACGCAAGCTTGGACCAGTGGGTTGCGACAATGGAACACTGCAGGAACGCCGCCCAAATGAGAGATTGGCAGAGTGTCTTGGCGGGATTCCCGCAGCTCGCAAGCAAAGACTCCTTGTGCTGCTTTCGAGCGTGGCTTCTCTGCACTGCGTGGAATGCTGAGCGCTCTGATATGCATCAACTCGACGACGCTTTGCTGGAGCTGGAGTCGCTGTCTTCAAACAACCTGAAAGCTGCGATGGCGACGCACGTGTGGGAAAAGTTCATCCGTGTTCATGTGGTGACGCTGATCAGCTTCTGGGAAGAAAGTGCTGCTGGAAGGAAGCCGCAGCGCGGTCTGCAGCCTCAGATTGCGAGAAGGTTTTTCGGTATTATCAAGAACCTGCTCATTATTCTGGTGGCATCGGTCAACGCCCACACATTAAAAGCAAAGTTGGATCAAGAAGACGATATTTATGAGAGCGACGCGAGTGACGATGAAAACGGAGAACCTCACGTAGCCGACGACGATGGAGAGGACGAAAGAGCGCTCGTTCCTCCAGATTACAGAATGGAATTCCTCACGCCGAATGTATCCTGGGCGTGTTCTGTCAAGGATTTGCGGGAGGTTTTCAGACGACGATGGCCGCCTGCACATGATTCCTCCACTCTCATCCGGTCGTTGGCGAGTTTCAGCGTGCAGAAGATCTCGCTGAACCAGATCGCTGACCACCTGAGCCTCATCCTGCTGCTGGACTCGTTCGCGGCAACAACCGTCACGCCAGTGTCGATCGTGAAATTGTACGCAAATCATGGCAGGCACCTGTGCCGCCCCGATTCGTTTCTTTCAGCGTCTGATTTGCTGCCGCTGGAATCACGAGAGGAAGCTGCTGTGAAGCAAGAGCGGACTCAGTTCCTGAAGCAGCTCCTTCGACACGACGAGAACCTCGGTGTGGCGCTTGCAGAGGCGTTTGGGTTGTCTGTTGACATGATTCGCGAAGAGCATGTGATTTTCCTGTACCAGTCTGGACGAGACGAGCTTGCCGATTTGTCGCTCGACAACATGAAATCTCCTGAGCGACTCGGTCTGAGATTAGCTGCGATCGCGAGAGCACGGCTGTCGCTGATCCTTCAGCGAATGAAAGCAGAGGCGGAGTTTGCGATGCTGATGAGCATCTTGCCAGCCGATGTATTTGCATGGGTGATCAGCGAAACGCAGCCCCCACTGATCGCCGACACACAGGTGCAGAAACTGGATCGCGCGCCGTCGCTCACGGGGACGCACTACCTGCTGCTCAAGTGTCTCGCCATTTTGCCGCCGCACATTCCTGAGTTCACGAAAGTGACGGCGATGTCCGTGCTGGTGAAGGACATTATCAATCAGGTGAAGCAGTACCCGTCGATGGCAAAGTAGTAGAAGTCGAGAGAGAAAGCACTCCGAAAGGTTGTGAACTAAGAGAGTGCGAAAACGAATCGAGAATTTGTTCGGACTCATGTGCTCCTCTTTTGCACACGTGTTCCTCTTTTATAGATTGTATTCCTGTTTGCACCCTCTATTCCACACCCGCTAACCTTCTTCTACACCCACATAACTGTGTGTGGGACTTTGCCACGTGGTCGTCGAAGAAGGTTAACGGGTGTTAAGTTCTCTATGTGTCTGTGTCGGACCGACTGACTGACTGTTCTTCTGGGGAAATTAACACGGGTCACGGCCTGAATCATTCTTTTGGGTGAGCAAAACAAAGCAACAACACACAAAGCGACCACCATGGTGCACAGCAGCAAGTACGACCTGCTCATCAAGCTCCTGCTCATCGGCGACAGTGGTGCGTACACACCACTGACTCACAGTAGAGGACCCAGGACGCCCCTGTTCACCCACCTGCGGGGCTTCTCTGTCTCTGTATCTCTTTTGTGTGTGTGGCTGCGTTGTTGGAATGGGGAGAAAGGAGAGGAAGGACTCATTTATGTGTGTGCATGCGTCTCTGTGCGTCTCTCGTGCTCTCGTGTCGTGTTTTGTGATGGCTGTTGGGGGTTGGAAGGCGTCGGCAAGAGTTGCGTGCTGCTGCGATACTCGGACGACTCGTTCACGACGTCGTTCATCACCACGATCGGGTGCGTCTTTTGCGTCGAACGTGACTGAGCTATTCGTTGATTCTCCATGGATTCACAAACATACACTCGGCTGACTGGCGTTGTGTGTATAATGTGGTGAATGGATGGGGTGATTTTGCAGAATTGACTTCAAGGTGAAGACGATCGATGTGGACGGGAAGCGGATAAAGCTGCAGATCTGGGATACCGCCGGCCAGGAGCGCTTCCGCACGATCACAACAGGCAAGTGAACGAAAGGGGACGTCTGCGTATGTTGCTGGCTGCTGACTTTGTTGGCTTTGTTGTCTTTTGTGCTTTGCCGGACTGCGTGTTATGACAGCGTACTACAGAGGCGCGATGGGTATTTTATTGGTGTACGACGTCACGGACGACCATTCTTTCCAGAGTAAGTGTCGGCTTGTTTGTTTGCTTGTTTGTCGTCTTGTGTACGATAGCGTTGTTGTTGATTTGCTCACTCACGATGGCGTCTGTGTAGATATTCGCAACTGGATGACGCAGATCAAGCAGAATGCGTCTTCGAACGTGAACAAAATCCTCGTCGCCAACAAGTGCGACGTCGATCCTTCCGAACGGGTACGCTTTCGCATTTGCCTATCGATAGTGCCCCATATGGCTGCGTAGCCATTCAACTCACATCGCATGTTAACGATCATTCCTATTGTACCAGGTCGTGACGACGAAGCAGGGCCAGGACCTCGCGGACGAATTCGGCATCAAGTTTTTCGAGACGAGTGCGAAGAGCAACCTGAACATCGACGAAGCGTTCCGCTCGATCGCCGTGGACATCCAGAAGCGCCTGGCAGAGAGCGAGCACGATAGATTAGATGTGGCCAACGGCAGCAAGTTCCGCGTGGATGAGACGCAGGACCAGTCCAAGGACGGCTGCTGCAATTAGTCTCGGGCATTGGAGCATCGAGCACGTGGATATTTTTTTCCGGGGGCTGAGCTTCTTCCGCAGCGAGCGAGCGGCCGACGACGACGATATCAGCAAGCTGGTGGTGGGCGATGTGAGCGTCGACCATCACGTCGAGACGGTGATGAGCGTAATGCTCCGGGTCTCTCGTCCAGAGAACGACAGGAAGCGAGCAGCGTGTCTTCCGGCGGCAGACAGATACGAATCGACAACCCAATTTCTATTTTTTTTTCTTTCTATTGTTTTTTTCCTCAATAAACGCGCATTCGTCGTGTGTGCTGCTGCATTCTTGCTTGGCGTGCTGCTATTTTGGATATCGGATCGCCATTTCTCAACAGATTTGCATTCTTCTTCCCAGGCAGAAGCCGCAGGTTCTCGCCATACGACGTCATGTGGATCAATGGCTTCACTTTTGGTCGATGTTAGCGTAAAAGCACTGTTTAGAAGACCAGAAACCTCCGCACATGCATGCGTTGCAAACCGGAATAGTGCCCCAAAGTATGTTTGTGTAAATTTGTGGGATTTACCCAATAGTCCTCTCCATGGATGTTGTTCGAATGTTGATTTAGTGCGTGCTGCAAAGAAGCCACTTGGTGAAAATAATGCGCTGGCAGTTTCTAGAGATTTGATTGGTTCGCTTCTCCGAACACCTCCGCTCTCTCTAATTCATACCCAATAACCATCTAAAATCTAATAGATCTTTCTAAATTCCTCTCTCTCAAATGAAATGTCGAAGCACTGAGGGAAAATCACTCAAACTAATTCGTACCATTTCGATTCCCAATTCTGTTTGAAGTCGCACTTAGAAGAGTCTGCTCAGTAGTTTGAGATGACATCCGACCTGCAAGCTGCTTGATGGCCATCAGTCGGTCTGCTCCTATTTGCGAGTGGTCTCATTTCTGGATCTGCTCGGCGCCGCGCACACCCCACAGCCCAAGCTCCAAGCTCCAAGCTCCAAACACCCTCTTCCTCTCTATCTACCCCCTCAGCCATGGCGACTACGCAAGAGCCGGAGATCACGCTCTCCAAGGACGAGGTGCTCAAGCTCATGGAGCAGAGCGGCAACATCAAGATCCTCGAGCACATCAACCTCTCCAACATGGACAAGTGCTCGGAGCAGGCGCCGGCGTTCCTCTTCTACATGCGCGGCCTGCAGTGCACGCGCGACCCGCGCCTGGCGTACCACTTCTGGGCGAACTTCGGCCGCAACCAGTTCCACCTCTTCACGGGCCAGGACCACAACGAGTGCATCATCGGCAGCATCTTCCTCTACGTCCCCGACTTGGACGAGATCGAGAAGAGCCTCGCGGCCGTCAGCGACGAGCTCCAGGGTACGCGCTTTGCGTTCGAGCGCATCAACCGCGGCGGCAAGACCACGATCGATCTCCCGCGCGACCAGTGGCAGCACGTGGTGGACCCGAGCGCCTACGACCACATCAAGGCGAACGACCCGTACGGCAACGAGCTGCGTCTGCTCGTGACGCCGCGCCACTACTGGTCGATCTACAAGTCGCTCGGCGGCCTGCTGCCGAACGATGGCCAGCGCGACGGCGTGCCGCAGGGCATGCCGTTCATCTTCTACCCGGTGCGTCCGGGCATCGCGCACGGCATCGCGCGCTTCTTCGAGTACTACCTCGGCGCCAAGACGGTCGTCACCAAGCAGAACGGTGCCGGCGAAGAGCTCTACACGACCCACGTGTACTGCGGCCCGCTGCAGACAATCGTGTTCGAGGAGCAGGAGGCGCAGCGCGACAACAAGGGCGAGTACGACGGCCACCACCTGTGTATCCACATCGATCGCTTCAAGGAGTTCTACGACGTGGCGTTCAACGAGAAGATGAACTGGAACAACTTCCACTTCTTCGACCGCTGCGACACGTGGGCCGAGGCGAACCGCGACCAGCAGTACCGCATCCTGCACATCATCGACCCGGTCGACAAGAAGTTTTTGCTCTCGTTCGAGCTCGAGATCCGCTCGGCGCAGCACTTCCGCTACCTGGTGCACCGCGGCGACGTGACCCCCGAGGAGGAGGCTGAGAACGAGCTCAAGCGCCAGAAGAACTTGTAGGCGGTCGTGCAGACGGTAGACGGCTATTCCGAAGTAGTAGCTCTCTATTCCCTCTCTCTATCAATCAGGGGGTCTTTCTCTCCTGTGCAATGCTGGTAATGAATGTGATTGTCTGTCCATGTTTGTCTCTTGTTATCTGTTTTGTGTGGGTATATTAATGGTGATGAAGGGATCATGAACAGCTACAGTATATCTAAGGCAAAGGCAATACGAAAAGCTTACTCTCGGTGTCTGTCTATTTAGTGGATGCGGTAGCTCTGCTTGGTGAACTCGCTCGCGCCGTCGCGCTTCCACTGGAGCTCGACGTCCAGGAAGCGCGGGTTCTCGGCGTTGCGGCGCACCCACCACTTGCCCTGGAGCGCCTCGCCCTGGGAGACCGCGAACGGCGTCTCGATGTGGAAGAACACCTGGTGCCAGTGCGTCGGCGTCTTCTCCACGCCGGTCGTAAAGTACTCGGGACGCGGGCAGTCGCGCTCAAAGCCGATGTCGAAGCTCGAGACGAAGCCGTGGAACGTCGCGTCCTTCGCGAACGAGAGCGCAAAGTCCGCGTGGAAGTCCAGGTCATCGTACTTGACGTGGTCGATGTCGATGTTCTGCAGCAGCGCGCGGTCCGTGATCACGTCCTTGGCCGGCACGTCCTCGATGAACGCGTCGCGGATCGAGATCTTGGACTTGATCGCCTGCATGTTGAAGCCGTAGACCTCGTCCCAGAAGTTCACGCGGTCCGACGAGTCCTGGATGCCCTGGATGTGCATCGAGCACTTGTCGGGAAAGAGGTGGCCGCCCGGCACGAGCCACTTGTCGCGCGCGTACAGCACCGTGTCGAGCATCGACTCGTACAGCAGGCAGTAGCCCATCCACTCGGAGATGATCACGTCCACGTGGGCCACTGGTAGCTCGATCTCCTCCACCTTGCCGCGGATGATCGTGATCACGTCGTCAAAGCCGTTGTCGTTCACGATACGCTGCGCGACCACGCCCATCTCGCTCATGTCGATGCCGATCACCTTGGCGGCGCCGGCCTGCGCGGCGAACATGCTCAGGATGCCCGTGCCGCAGCCCACGTCCAGCACGACCTTGCCCTTGAACAGCTCCGGGTTGTTCAGGATCGCGTTGCGGTACGCGTCCGTGCGCACCTTGTCGGTGATCATCTCGCGGTGGATGCCCACGTGCGAGTACGAGTCAAAGTAGTACGTGTCGTTGTCGGCGGACTGCTGCACGGGAATCGCGGCGTCGTCCTCGGCGACGAAGTCGTGCACGAGGCGCGAGTACTTGAGCATCTGCATCTTGAGCTCCTTGTTCTCGCGCTCGAGGCGGGCGACCAGCTCCGCTGTGGACTCTGCCTCCTTCTCTTTCTGGTGCAGTGGCGCAGCAGCAGCAGCAGCGTGCGTCTCTCGCTCACCAGACTTCTGCTCCTGCTCTTCGTCATCCTCGTCCGAGTCACTGAAGTCGTCGTCGCAGTCGAGACAGTAGAGCAGCGGGTCGTCCACCAGCACGGGCTTGAGGAACTGCTCCTTCTTGAACACCGCGTCGCCGTCCGCGTCCAGCGCTTGCTTGACCGCGTCCACCGGCACCTCGTCCAGCGTCATCTGGCGCAGGTAGTTGACGAGCTGGATCGTCGCGTATGTGTCGAGCTTGCGCGCGGCGATCTGCTGCTTGAGCGAGAACGCGTGCGCATCGCTCAGATGGGCGTGCAGCACGTCCTCGTTGGAGACGCGCTCGGCGCAGAAGACGCACACGAAGTTGGACTCCTCGCCGTCGTCCACCCAGTCGTCCCAGGTCTCCGACTCTCCGTCGTTCTCGTCGCGGCACAGCACAGGGTCCGCCATCTTGATCTCTTTTGTGCTTTGGTCTCTTCTTGTAATGATGATGTTGTTGCCTCTCAAGATGAAATGGCTTGAAAACCAATCGCTGCGAACGTTTTCGACAACACAGTCGGAATCGTCGATAACACAGATAAAATTCGACAACTTCGGATACAAAAACCGACACACAGTCGAAAATATAGTGACATTGAAGTGATACGAATCGCCAATTAAGTGTTGGGAGTAGCGATGAATTGTTTGTACATAAACATGCAACATGTTTTGGAAATTATTATTGGTTTGATCACAAAACGTTTGTCTATGAGAACGAATAACGTCACAACAATTGGCTTGCTGCAACCTATTTGGCTTGAAGCGCGCTCTGGGGAAGTTTGGGAAAGTTTCATTGCTAAAAAATACGAGAAAGATTCGAAGCGAAAATTGCCATTCGTTCAAGTCCGAATCGTTTACTTTACTGTCAGTCGTTTCGTAAGTACAGTATGTAATTCACTTAAGTTGGTGAAAGTTATAATCGGGCTCACTACTGTCAATTACATTGTAAGTACGAGGTAAATTCGTTGAAGTACGAAGCGTGGTTGCCTCTCATTTTCGAAAGCACGTGAAAAAAAGTGAATGCGCGGAAGCTGCGCGCATGCATCGACGCAGCTACGCGACAAAGCTTCTTGGGGACAGGAAGAACGCAGAGAAGAGAAGACCGCAATGGAGGGTACGTGTTATTGGTTGCACGTAAATGCGTATTCGATTGTTTATGAAGTTTGAGTTTGTGTCGGTGTGTAATGCGAGACCACCGCAATTGCGCAGCCGGGAGCGGATCTGCCCGCCTCCAAATTATGCGCACGCGGTTCTAGGGATTGAGAAGGATCATGCAAGTGATGGAGACTTCGAAGACGAGACCGGCGGAGAGAGCGATGGCGGAGACGAAGTGGAGAGCCCACACGGTGTGTGTTCTAGCTGCATATTGCATAATATAATGTCGCCCAGTGCTTCTAATGGATTTGTGTATCTGTGTTGTGTAACTGTACGTAGGTCGACAAGCAGTAAGCGCGACCAACCGTTGTGGCGGTCGTGCAGGTCGCGTTCGTGCCAGTGGTGGCCGCGCTCGTGCTGCAGAGCTTCCTCGGGATACGTAATCGCATATATAACGGTGAACTCTAATTGAACAATCTGGACCATATTGAAGCGATATATTTTTTGTATTGGTATTGCATCAGCTCCGAGGCCACGTCTGTAGGACCTAAAGCAAGACAAGGAATATGGAGAGGCCGTGCGCGCAGTGAAAATAGTGCCGAAACGTGCCGCTAACTCTCAAGGTACAAATGATTTTGCTGAAAAGTTGCTTGTGCTAGGTTGCCGAAATGTTTGCATGCTGACGATCGATTGTCAAATTGCAGTTGCGACAGTGTCTGGTGCGCGCGAAGTTCTACCAAGGGCAGCACGCCCAGCAAGTGCAACATCTTCAAACACAGCAGCGTCGATTCAGAAACGTGTGAAAAGCATTCGTGGTGAGAACGCTTTGTTAAGGTGCTGTGAATGATTGTCACGAATGTTGCTCACGCAGTTTTTGTATCAATTGAACAGCCTCGAAGAGTGCGCATGATGTGCGTGCTGCGGGTTCAGAGAACCCAGTGACATCGATGCAGAAGCTTATGAATAGCATTCAAGGTGGCTGTGGTTTGCCGAATGTTGCTGCGTAATGTTGCTATTCACTTTGCTCACGGTGAAACGTTACTTAATTGTGTAGCTGCTAAGGATGCGCGCAGTGGTGATTCAGCAGGATCGACAAGAGCAGAATCTGACAATATTGAGATGACAGTGGAAGAGAGTGCTGCAAAGTTCAAAGGAGAGCAGCGTTTGGTACTATGGTTGCTGCAACAGGTCGCTCAACTTGTTTATTCGCTACTCTTTGCTCTTGCATTCGGCAGCAGCGAAATCAGCGCTCTATAAATTAGAAGTGAAACACATGGAACAGTCCGTCAATTCAGGGATTTCAGTGCAGATGCGAGCGGCAAAAATAGGTTGTAGGATTTGGTTGCTTTCAAGGGTGCTAAAAAACCTGGTGGTGGTTTTGACCAGCTTGACTGTTGTTGAAAAATCCAGCCTCAATGGCAGCGTTAGGAGGTGATTCTGTGATGATAACATACCAAATGCAGGATCGGGAGTGGCGCTCGCGGACGAGAATGTGCAGATTCTCGCATCAAGCATTGCTGGTGAGTTATGGTTTATGCCAAGATTGTAGCAAAACTCGCATTCGATACGTTGCTACTCATCACTGATGTACGTTTGTATTTGGCAGATAAGCGCACGGTACCAACTGCAGCAGATGGTTTTGACGCTAACGAAGGTGCCAATTCAACGGAAGGTGAGTAAGGTTTGTGGTGATTGAAATGCGCTTTGATGTTCCTCAGATATTTTGAGTTGTTTCACCAAATAGATCGAGTGACGCCTGCGGTCTGTGCGCCTACTCCAGTTTCACGAATCACAAAAGCAGCAAATATGGCAAATGCATCTGCCGCTGTTGGTAAGAGTGTGCGGTCTATTCATGCCAGGCATTTGGTGCGCGTGTGTAAATTTTTTTGACACCTTTGTAACAATGTACAGGCGCGGATCACGATCTATCTGAACAACACCAGAGACCTGCTGCAGAGGATTCTGACGGTGACTTTGAACCCGATCCCCCTCGCCTGAAAAAAAGGCGCGCACACGTGAAACTAGCTCACCCCTCGAAGAAATCCAAATCGGTCGATACACAAGGTCACCAAGAGGTTCCACCGGCACCAGTATCAGCGCAAGCATCATCTCCGCATACAGTCTCAACGCGCAAGGAACTTAAGGCACGCACACACAGGAGAAAGACGTACGAAGCTCGCCAAGCAATGTTGGCGGCGCACAAGCCAGTCTACAACCCTGTGCCAGAACTCTCCGAGAGAGTGTTCGACTCCTGGGTGGCCTGCCTTTCTGCTGTCAACTCGTACTTGAAGCAATATTTCCTGCGCTTTCGAGTGCGTAACTCAGAAACACGCTCAACGCACAACAGGTATGTGAAACATCATCTCCATCATCAGCAATGCCTGTGTGTTGCTGCAGTGGCTAAGGTTGCTATTTATTTCGTCTGTTGTTTAGTAAAAAAAGACGCACAAAAGATTCCGGTTGCGTTTCCCTTCAGCTACAAGGTGTTTCGCTGCACTCACAGTCTGTACCAGGAACCGCAAGGTGAAGGGATTCGAGTGCATGCTGTTCGCTACACCGGATGTGATGCCACATTTACCTCACGAGTTGAGAGAGTTTCCCTCCGTGGCCAGCAGTCTTCATGGAAAGTGGTCGTGAGAAGCAACACCGAGGTAAGAAACTGACCTCAAAATCTGTGCGTGTAAACGGATCCCAGTTAACAATGTGTTTACTGTTTGTAGATTTGGACGCACAACCACTTGGCGAACATGGTCATCTATGATTCTTACTCCGGAGCGAAGTCACTTCCTATATCTGAGGAGGTGCGCAACGACCTCGGCCTTCTCGCTGACGCGAACACTAGCTCCAGTGAGATCAACCGATTCATGTCGGACAAACTTGGTGGGTGCATGTGGCAACCCTTAGGGTGCCTTTCTTTTCTGCTTTAACACGTCCAGAGTGTGGGCTCGTTGAGCTGTTTGTTGATGACTGACAATACATTTGATGGTATTCTTTCCGTTTGATTATGTACAGGCTGCACCATCTCGCCACAGGCCACGCGCAACTTTATCCGAAGCATTCTTGTAAACGACACAGCTGAGTCACGGCTGAGGGAGATATTCCATGCTTTCGTTCAGATTGAAGGCAATGACGTTCTTCTTATTCAAGATCAGATGGACTTGACGTGCGCAATTGTGATCCAGTCGGCAACCCAAAAAGAGTGCTTCAGAAGGTGGGGTGAGGCGCTAGTATTGGACTGGACACACGGAACCAACAATCATGGCTACCATCTCGGTAAGTGGAGGAAAACATCGATATGTTGCTTTGTTGCTTTGACCAATCTAACACTCGTTACGCGGTTGTTGTCCTTATTCAGGTAGTCTTGTAGTGACGTCTGCGAGTGGCCGAGGAATACCAGTTGTCGACTTTATTGCTCTGAATCAGACAGCGGCGACAATGGAGTACATCTTCCAGTTTTTCAAGGAGCGAAACCCGACGTGGTGCGAAGTACAGACGTTCATCATTGATAAAGATTACGTTGAATGGCGCGCGTTGGAGAGCAGTTTTCCAGACGCCAAAGTACTTCTATGTCAGTTTCACACGCTTACGTACTGGCGAAAGATGTGCCAAAGACCAAGTTTTAACTTGAAGATGGCGCAACGAGAATA
>JAADVK010000334.1:0-29783 GCA_023334975.1 Globisporangium sylvaticum
CGCTGCGTCGGTCTGCGCGACATCTCGTCCTCGCTGCTGCAGTCGGTCCAGAGAGTGAACTTGTCCGGCTGCGCGCTCGTCACGGACGTGTCCTCGCTCGCGAACGCGCGGGAAGTGGATCTTCGCTTCTGCGACGGACTGGAGGACGTTCGCGCCTTGAAGAATGTCCGCGTGCTGAAACTCGCGGGCTGTCCGCACTTGCAGGACGTCTCGGGGCTCACGAGTGTCCACACGCTCGACTTGAGCTACTGCCGCCTGGTGGAGGACGTCTCGACGCTCGGGAACGTCCACACGCTCTCGCTCAAGCACTGCAAGCTCGTGCGAGACGTGTCGGCGCTCGGACGCGTGCACTCGCTCAACCTCTCGGGCTGCGAGCTGATCGAAGACGTCTCCGCGCTCGCGCGAGTCCACGTGCTCAACCTCAGCGACTGCAAGCGTCTCCGCGATGTCTCGATGCTCCAAGGTGTCCGCATCCTGGACCTGCGCTACAACAACAGCAGCAGTAGCAGCAACTCCGAGAAGACTCGAGATGCTGAGAAGCAATCGAGACTCGAAGGCATCGCCGAGCTGCTGAACGCTGTGCCCATCCTCAAACTGTAGGAATTCTGCCAGCCATTCATCCTCACTCGACTACAGCAGTCCAGCCACACAATTTTACTCTCTCGGTCAGTTTTGCTCCAATCACCACCACTACGCATTGCCAATCACTCGTCAAAACTCCACCCCAGACAGATTGATTTCCCCAATAAAACATGTTTCAATTATACCTTTTTCGTTCACCACCTTGTTCGTTCTTCGTTCTTCTTGTCTAGCACTACACATCTTCGTCCTCTTCGACACGTTGACACACTCTTGACACTCGCTCTCCCTTCTCTACCGTAGCTTAGCCGAAGCGCTGGTTCTGCGAGACCTCCGGCTGGAATCCCTCCGCCAAGAAGTACTTCTCGACAGCGTCCGCGACGCCGCGACCCTCGTTGATCGCCCAGACGACGAGCGACTGGCCTCTTCGGCAATCGCCCGCGGCGAACACGCCCTCCTGAGACGTCTGGAAGTCTCCGTACGCGGCGCGGATGTTGCGGCGCTGGTCGATCTCCAAGCTCAGCTGCTCCGCGAGCTTCTGCTCCGGGTTGAGGAAACCCATCGACAGCAGCACCAGGTCGCACGGCAACTCCTCTTCGCTGCCTTCCACCGGCTTGAACATGCCCGTCTCCGGGTCGCGCTCCGACAGCTGCGTGACCACGTGCGTGATCTCGCCCTTGTCGTTGCCCTTGAACTCCTTCGTGAACTTGCTGTACTTGCGCGGGTCCTCGCCGAACACCGAGCGCACTTCCGCGTGGCCGTAGTCGACACCGTAGATGCGAGGGTACTCTGGCCACGGGTTCGCCGCAGCGCGCGACGGTGGCGGCTGCGGGTTCAATTCGAGGTTCGTGACCGACTTGCAGCGGTGGCGCATCGACGTAGCAACTGCAAAGACGCATCAAACGAAAGTTAGATACCCACACATAGAAACACACAGGCGCTACAAACTTCCACGCAATGAGCATCTAGCAAAGCGGGGTACTTACTGCAATCCGTGCCGGTATCGCCACCGCCGATCACAACGACGTCCTTGCCTTCCGCCGTGATGAAGTTGCGGTCCCATCCGCTCTGCAGCTTGCCATCGATCGTGAGCATCAGTCGCTTCTGGTTCTTCGTCAGGAACTCCATCGCAAAGTGGATACCCTTCAGCTCGCGGCCCGGGATGGCCATGTCGCGAGGCACCGTCGAGCCGAGGCACAGCACCACGGCGTCGTTCTCGCTCTGCAGCTGCTCGATCGGCATGTTGACGCCGATCTCAGCGTTCGTGACGAACTCGATGCCTTCCTCGCGCAGCAAGTCCACTCGTCGGTTCACAGTCTTCTTCTCGAGCTTCATGTTTGGAATACCGTACATGAGCAGACCGCCGACGCGGTCCTCACGCTCGTACACGGTCACGTGGTAGCCCTTCTGGTTCAGCTGATCCGCAGCAGCGAGACCAGCTGGACCCGAGCCCACAATGGCGACGCGGAGACCGTTGCGGTGCGGGATGCGCGGCACGATCCAGCCTTCCTCAAACGCACGGTCCACGATCGCGTACTCGTTGTTCTTGATGGTGATCGGATCGTCAACGAGTCCGGCGACGCAGCCGCTCTCACACGGCGCAGGGCACACGCGACCCGTGAACTCGGGAAAGTTGTTGGTCTTGTGCAATCGGTCGATGGCTTCCTTCCATTCGTCGCGGAACACCAGCTCGTTCCACTCGGGGATCAAGTTGTTCACTGGGCAACCCGTGTTGGTCTGGCAGAACGGCGTGCCGCAGTCCATGCAACGCGCAGCTTGGATCATGCGCTCCACCGGCTCGCGCGTGTCCGTGTTGATCTCGTTCCAGTCGTGTAGTCGCTCCAGCGTCGGACGGTACGGGTCTGGCTGGCGCTTGAACTCAATGAACGCGCGCTCGCTGACGATCTTACCCATGGAGCCATCGCGCTTCTCAAAAACCTCTTCCTGCTCCTTGGTGTTCACCGCGCTAGCGTAACCACGACGCGCGGACGCAGAGGAGGAGGTGGTGGTGGAGGTAGCTTGACGGCGTCCAAGACGCGCCACATTCGAACGAAGCGTCGACTGCATGGTGATATTAGAGTGTTAACGTGTGGTGTACTTTCGCAAACGCAAAGATCGCTTCGGTCTTCTTTCCTCAACACGTCACGGAAAACGGAACGTGGAGGTTGAAGATGACGACGACGACGACGAGCAGATCAAAGAGGCACACGCACGCACACAACACGAATGGATGGATGGGTGGATGTACGTCAGTAACGCTGCGAGAAGTGGCTTCAAGTCGAGACACGAGACACCGGAAGAGCTGGACAGGGACGAAGAAGAGTGCGCGCGGTTGCTCGCTTGGTGGGTCGCTTGTGCCGCCGCCTGGTCAAAATGGGAAATGAGTGCTCCCAAGCTCTTGGCTTGGGACTACACTACCGTGCCTTGCAAACTTCAGAAGAATTGCGCAATTCTCACCCATTTGTCAATTCATTGCCAATTCAAAGTCAATTCTTTTGGGCAATGAATTGCGGGGTCGTCGCAGATGGAAGCTCGACGGTGCACTTTCTCTGCGCTCAATATATATTTATAGAGGTTGCTGCGTTTAAAAAGGGGGATGGGATGCACCATCGGAAAACCTGCCAACAAACCATCGATATAAATTGTCAGAGGCAATTTATAAATTGTCAGAGGCAATTTTGGCAGCGAGATGGGCGAGCCACTCTGATTGGGCAAACAGCGGCAAGGTGCTCCTCACCACACAGCGAATCGCAACAGTGCAATCCTTTATCCAGCATTTCATATCTGACCAAACATAGCTCAAAGATCGAAGTCATCCACAGTTTTGGTATGCCACCAGTCGGTTTTGAAATGTGCTCCTACACGATCATGTTTATATTATCGAGCGTTGACAGAGGAGACTGGGTGGTCTGGAAGGCGTTGGTTGCTGCTGGAGTGCAGACGCCAGAACGCGATGTGAGCTGTAAAGCACATCCCGATGGCAAAATGCTGGATAACAGTGCCATGCGCAGCAGCTCATTGCAGATTTGATTCTCGCAAGCTCCCTCCGACACCAGAAATCGGATCCAATTTTGGTTGGAGACGAGGAGGTCATGGTTATTGTTTGCGCTTGCGAACGAAGGGTTGCAGGCGCTGTGAGCACTAGGCAACCGCCTTCGCAACGCAAGGACGTTGTCCAGTCCATTTTCATTCCCCTGGAGCGAGTGCTGCTTGGTTGGGATCCTGTGTGCGCTGTGGGTCGAATGAACCAACTGAATTCACGACACCCTTGGCCTCAAGACGTCAGCGATGTGGATCTCTCCACTTCAAAGAGCGGAATTCGCACGAGAAACCAGCGTGTTGGGAGGGGGATGAGCGGATCCGATTCTTGTCTTGCGTGGCTGAATGCGCAAGCGCACACACTCCCATCATCACCCCAAGCAGAATTCCAGGTCAGGTGGTCCACCTTAAAACACCTATCTGGTCCTGAAATAGTGCGATGTCTCAAGTGGTATCAAATGGTGTGGTTGTCATTTACCATACAACAACGTGTTTATTGAATATGAGTCACGTTAAATCAGGAAGCCGGGAATGGCACACCCTTTCCACGAGAGTGCATTCATTATTGCTACATGAGCGATTTGTGGGCGAAGTCAGGTGTCCGACGCTGAACGAACCCCGCTTGCAGCGCATTTGACGTCGACCGCGCGTCGGAATACGGAGCCAGCGCTGTTCTATTACTACCCGCACGGGAAGATCCGCTTCCACTTTCCTCGCTTCCGCGTGCTCTCGGAGTCAGCGTACCACGCAAGAGGCACGTGCTTCATGGCGGGGCCGCATCGCCGCAATAAGAACACCATATACGGCGAATATGTCCTCACTACGTTCTGCGAAAGCGACGAGCGAATCACCAGAAGAGAGGATGTCTACCCGGCTCTATTCGCTTTGATGAGAAGGCAACAACAATGTCGGTGTGGGGATGTGTACTTGACATTCAAATTAATTACATAACTACCGGTAGCTATCTCTTTGTTTTCGCTGTGTGACGCTTTTTTTCTCCTATCGTGTGCTATTCTCCAAGAGCTCAAGTCCCAGATGCCCAGGTCCGCAAGTCTCTCTCTCTCTCTCTCACTCACTCTTTCGTCTTCTAATAAACTATCAGTTGCTGCTTCACGCACAGACTCTCCATCCTCCATGCTGTTGCTGCAGGTACACTACCGCTGCTGGGTGTGCAGGTACGTCGCGTTCTGGTTCGCCATGTTGTACGCGCGCTCGGCCGCCATCTGGAGCTCGAGCATTTGATTGTAGAGCCCCGCGCGCGTCTGGTTGTTGCCGCCGCCGCCACTGCTGAAGCCTCCGGGTGCGCTGCGTGGAGGCGGTGCGCCGCCCATCATAGGCTGCTGCTGCTGCTGGTACTGCTGGTGGTACTGCTGGTGGTGGTGGCCGTTCAGTGGCGTCATGTGCGAGGAAGAAGGGTACTGCTGCTGCTGGTGCTGGTGCTGCGTGTTGGGCAGGTAGTGCATCTGGTTCTGGTTCTGCGGCACCAATTGGCCCTGCGAGCCGTACCGTGCGAGCTGCTGCTGTTGCTGTGGCTGGTGGTGCTGTTGCTGTTGCTGTTGCTGGTACATTTGCTGTTGCTGGTGCTGCTGTTGGAAGCCGTAGCCTGGGCCGTCGCCTCCAGGCATCTTGCGGTCCATGACCACAAGCTGCGAGCCGTGCTCCGGGGTCTGCTGCAGTGTCGGGTAGTACGAGCCGTCGTCGATGTCCGAGTAGCCCGACGAGATCGAGCTCGAGGGCCATGACTGCATCGACTGCGAGTACTCCGTGTCCGTCGCGGATCCGCTCGAGTTGTGGCGCTGTAGCTTCGCGTAGTTCTGCTGTTGCTGCTGCTGCTGCTGGTGTGGCATCATCATCGCTGGCTGCCGAGACTGCGCGGCTTGCTGCTGGTGGTGGTGGTCCATTTGCGTGAGATACACTGGCGCGGCGGCGCTTTCCGCAGCAGCAGCTGGCGACGCGACCGCTTTCTTCTTGAGCGCGTTCAGCGGCTGGCGCTCGAACGTCATGCCTTCGAACGGCGACGTGTCCTTGACGTTCACGAGGCAGATCTTGCAGCACGACACCTTGATCTTGCCCTTGCGCGAAAAGGTCTGCTTCTTCACGCGGCACTTGGTGCAGATCACGCCGCCGCAGCCCTGGCACACGAGGTGCGACGACAGCAGCCCCGGCTTCGCGCGGCAGATCGAGCAGTGGCTGCCGCTGGTCTTGGTCACAGGCTGGCGAGACTGTTTGGCCACGAGTGCCGAGAGCTTCTTCGCCTCGGCGGCCACGAACGCCGTGGTCAGTCCGAAGAGCATCTCCATCGCGCTGCGGTTGTCGCCGACGCCGCCGGCGGTCAACGCGTCGGCGCTCGAGTCAAACGCGCCTTCCATGAACACATCCACGAGCCCCGGCTGGCTGCTCTCGCGGAATAAATAGCAGAACGACATGTTGGTGCGCACGATCGAGTTGTCGGCGAACGGCGGACAGTTGCCCACGGGCACGGACTCGAGCACGTGGAAGCCGTAGCGCTCGCCCTTGGCGTCCACCGCGATGCCCACGTACTCGACGAAGCACACGTCGCGGTTGCCGCCGAGAGAACGCGTGAGCTTCCACTTGAGCCCCAGGTACGTCGACTTGGTCAGTCGCAGCGTGTGCAGCACGGCGCAGTCGATGAGCGAGTCGTCGCCCAGGAACGACGCCATGGTCTTCATCTCCTCGGTCGAGGACTCGTGCAGCCCGTAGATGATGTCGTCCACCGAGCCTTCGATGAGCCCGAAGCCGAGCACGGTCGGCTCGATGCTCTTGCGCGACGCCTCCTCTTCCGTGCGGCCGCGCGAGATCGACATGCCCGAGAGGCTCTCCTGGTCGAAGCTGACGCTGCCGCGGCTCGAGCTCATGCTCGCGGACGACGACGTGCGCGTCGGGATGCCGCGGCGCGAGAACGCGTCCGTCGAGGAGCTCTCGGAGCCCGAGCGCGAGAGCGACGACGACGTCGAGTCTGCGGTCGCGCCGTAGAGCCCCAGCTGCCCGGGGCCATTCGCCGAGCGCTTGCGGTACACGTGCAGGCGCTCCTTGGACTTGGCGAGCTTCCACGTGCGCGTGTCGACGTTCATCTTGCCGTCCTTGAGGAAGTGGAGCTGGTCGCGGCGCGTCTCCTTCACGATGTCGTTCACGAGGCCCTGGAACGCCATCGTCTCGTCCGGCGTGAGCTCAAACTTGGGGAAGTACCCCGCGGGCAGCGGGAACCGGAGGTGCATCGCTGTCTATCTGTATCTGTGTATCTGTGGAATGCCCTGTCTGGATATCGCTGGAGCGCCTGGCTGGAGCTAATAAGAGACTGGAGAGTGTTGATGAATGGAGCTGCTGAGAACGAATGAATGGGACAGAAACGATCGATCGATCGGTCGGTCGACTGCGAAGCAAGCGTTCTCTCCCTTTTCGCGGCTGGGGAAGAAAACCACAAGTGCGGCTGGGGAAAGAAGGAAGACCGGCAGGCGCGCAGGCGAGTCAGTCAGTCAGTCAGTCGGCCAGGCTCGCGCGCGTGTGAGATGAGGAGCTCGCTCGCGACAGAAGGGAAGGAAAAGCTGAGCTGACAGCAGCAGCGCTCGATGGCGCATTGTCGCTGCACAAGTGACGTCCCCTTGCAGAGTCGGGGCAGAGGAGAAGGGGGAGATGAGACAGACAGTGGGTCTGTCCAGCGCCACTCTTTCGCCTGAGCGACCAGAGACCAGACGATTTGTTCACAGAGCATCTGGTCGCGCGATCTTTTTTGCGTGGGAAAGCAAATTCACACATATTTTGACTTGATTAAAGTATGAAAGAGCTGCGGAGCTCTCCAGTTCACTCACAGACACACACAGGGCAATGATCACTGCCAGTGCAACCACCAGTCCACATGGTTACGAAGCGTGAGTCGGCTGTAGCAGCTGGTTACGAAATGACTCGCTCGATGAGGCCCAGAAGGGAGCCCGGTGTGGCCGTAATACTACTTACTGTACATGGGCTGTCAAATAGAGAGGGAATGGAGGCTCGCACACCCTCTTTCGTCCACTTGCTTGCTCAACACCCAAAAGCCACTCACGAAGCAAAACGCGTTTACAATGCGTACACTGCAGCGCAGAAGGGTCAACGCGGCGCGGATGCTTTCCATGCTGCTTCTGCATGTCAATAGGTTGACACGCAAACGTATTTGGCAGGGTATGGCTTTATATAGGATGGATTTTGATAGATTTCAGCTTGTTGAGGTGGCTGGTCTCGAGGGAGCATTATTTCAAAGAGGTTGTCTGATGCGCATCATGCTGAGTGGCGCCTTTACACTGCGGCCAGTTCCACTCTGGAAGCTTGTGCAACGGCGCGGCTTCGTGCTGGACCTCAACAAAACACTCAGCTGCCTCAGAAATCGAGCTTCAGAACCTTTGTAGTACTTTATCTACTTTTATAGATGTAATGAAGTTAGCAGTTTGCAGCGCACTGTAACTAAAGAGGTGTAGGCATGAGAAGCAGGTGAAGTAAAGTTACACCTCCGCGCACTTTTTCTGAGTCTGATGTGACAGATCAGACCATCGCCCAGATGGCAGGAAGACCTCTTCAAAAGCTCAAGCAATATTTTGTGTGTTTGTTTTTGCCTGGGTGGCTGCCATCTCTTGCTTGCTCTCTTGCTTGCTCTCTCTCGTCTGTGAACATGACCATTCCTGTAGGATCCTTGATCCTTGCAAACTCACTCGCACTCTCTTTCGAGCGCTTTTCCTCTCTGAAATGGAGAAGCGCTCGCCAGACGCACGAATGGAGGAGTGTCTATTTGTTGTCGTGCCGCACAATAATGATAAAGGCTATTAGCCTTTACGATCCTGGATGTGTGACGAAATGGAAACTGCATGCAGTTTATAGAGCTCTTCTTGGTGAACTGAAGTGTGGCTGGCTGGCGCCTTTCATTTGTGTGTGAGAAAAGAAAAGAAATCAACAACACGCGTGCAAAGGCAACCACCAATCTGTCTGGTGATCTTCCTGCCTCTCATCTCTCTCTCATCTCAAATGGTGAAATGCCTTAATTTACAAGTTAATCGGTGGAAAACAATGTGCTGACTTTCCACTTCGTTGCTCTTTGAGAGGGAGAGTACACTCACTTGTGATTGCCGTTGCATGTGTGCAATACGGTGCACCTGCTGGACAGGTAAAGCCAACCCATCTGTGGCAAACTGGAGCTCTTCGCGCTTGGCTGGCAATAATGCGCCATCAATCCAGCGGCAAAATGTAATCACCACGCAAGCCATTAATTGCGCTTTTGATGAGCAGCTTGGCTCGATACAGGCGCATAGAGCGATGCTGCATGGATTATGGATCTGAGCGTCCAGTGCGTGAACATGCACTCCACTCCACGACGACAGGCGCCAGTCGCTGAAACGGCCATTTCCAAAGCTGAACTGGACACCTTCGCTCTCTCTCTCTCTCGGTCTCTCAGTTGTAGGCTTTTCTGACTGAACGCCAGGTTCAAAAGTTGTCAAATAAGTTTTGAGTCAGTTGAGCTGGCCGCCCAGAAGGGAAAAGCCGCTGACATTCTTTTTGCTGCAGGCTCCGTCTACCAAGCAGAGGGGAACGAAAGGAAAATGTCCTCGTGGCGGCCCATTTGGGCATGCTGGCGTGGATAAAATGTGGCATTTCGGATTTTAGAGCTTGGGTGAGGGCAACGCTCATGACGAGGGATGATACGGCCGGGGACCACGTCGACTTTGCTTTTGACGAGGTGGGTGGGTGCGGGATATCCCTTTTGGACGCTTTTCTGGGTTTCCGTGTCGAGCTGATCGGCCACCTTTACACGCGCCGCCCGCGTCACTTGCAATGCTGCAAAATTGGCGCGCGGTCATATGAATTTCAGTGGGTCCTGGTGGATAGAGAGCTCTGTCAGTTTGATGCATGTCTTCAACGTGGAGAGCCTCCTCATTTTGTCTTGTGGTTCGTCGTGCTCTGAAGCCTCCGTGTTTACCTGTTGTCCAAGCTGCAAACACCCCAAAAGTGTGTTTTGTGTGTGTTTCAGTGGGCAAATGTTAACATGTTTGTACAACCTTTACATGATGCATAGTCTATTTTATGCTTATCAATGACAGCCACCATACCTCTTTATCATGTGCGTACCTAATATAATATAGAAGCTTTAGAATAATATGCGGATAATCCTTTGATTTCCCGTCAAGTCTTGACCACCTTGAATCAGACGGAATCATCGCATTGGGGTGATGATCAAGCGCTTGAAGCGTCATCGACAGAGACAGAGGGCGTGCGCACAGCACCAGCCCGTCTCCCACGGTGCAGACACCATGGCGTCAAGATGAAATCCAAAATGCCAACACCTTGGCCGTAATGATTTCTGCTGCTTCACCTCCCCAACGCTTCAAAACCTGCCTACTCCGCTAGCAAACTCCAGTTATGCTCGAAATCCCTTTGCTAAATTGGCTGCAACTTCCAAACAAAACCGGAACTAGTAACGTCCGAGGTGGTGTTCCAAGGTGCTCTTCTGCAAGTCGGACCTCCCAAAGGGCAAAAGCTGTCTTGTCAGTCGCAAAGGGTTCAGTACCTGGACGCGGCCAAGGGCGGTGGTCTCTGCTGTTGAGTGTTGGGACGAAAGAGCACTCATCGTCTGAAGGCTCGGAGGTCCTCGGTCCTCGGTCCTCCTCGTCACAGAGAGCGAATATCCCATAAATATCCGATACAAACGTGCGCGCACAAGGCAAAAAGCGTGCCCACACAGTGCCACGTGTGTGCACAACAAACAAACAAACAAACAAGCTCAAGTTGCCGTCACGGCTCTGCCCGCGGGTGTAACGCGGCTTGCTTGCATGACCAGGCCACTCGCCAATCAGTCACTCAATCAAAATTCGACACACACCCACCCATTGAAATGGCCGCTTGTTCCCCCCGTCCATTATTGTCCATTGCGCCAATTTACTGCGCTCAGTGTTATTCCTGGTACAATTGCATCGTCCAGCTTTTCGATGCGGCAAACGCAACAACATGTCCGTCACGAAAAGAGCTGGCTGGCGAAATTTCTGACGTTGCAACCGAAACGATTGCAAAAGCCAAAATTGTAACGTTCTTGAAGGTGTTTTTCTGTGGGCATCCGTCCAGAGCGTTACAGCCAGTCAGTCGGTGGAGCGGCGTCATCGATTGATTGTTCACTCCATTGTTGGTAGTCGTGTTGCTGCTATTATTGCGTCCGTCGATCCGACGATTTCTGCCAGGAGCTCCTGGAAGAGTGCGGAGCTGCTCAACAACTCCACACCATCGATGGTGCGCTGCATTCGCCGTTGTGCAATCGAGTGGATTCGTTGCTCACTGTTCTGCGTTGCACCAGTTGCCAGCAAAGCGCAATGCGCAAGCGAGTGAGTGAGTGTGCAATCCATCCATCCGCAACAGCACACTTCGAAGTGCCGCACCCCCAAGCAAAAAAGGCGTGGGGACACTGATAATGGATTGACTGACTGACTGACTGACTGACTGACGCTTTTGCTTGCTTGCTTGCTTGGTGCGCAAAGAGCGCCAGCGCAAGATGCCGATCCTCAATGATAGAGTAACATGGGCGGTTGGTTGACCATGCAGAATTCATGAATGGCGAATGACACCACGCGTATCTGGAGAAACGCGCGCCCTCCATGCAGCCAGCCATGCGAACTACTGCACTGCGACACCTCGAAATGGGATAAACTCTCTCTCTCTCTCTCTTCTTCGTGGTTGCGTCTGATTGCAATGGACGAGCGGTTGGGTAACGCACGCGTTGTTTATTGGAGCACTCATCGAAGAAGAAGAATGCTGCGGTGAAGATGAAGATGAAGATGAAGGGGATCGACTGAGAGCGAAGGCGGCGCGAAGTGATTTCGTACCGTTTAGCAGCACTCCTCCTTTATCCGACATGTTGCTCATTGCTACTTCTGTAAATAACGCCTCGCTGTGATCACTGCGACGATCGCTGGGGGTCACAGACTGTACGAGCAAGCCACATAGCAATCAACCACCACGAGGGGCTCAATTGGAGCTCTTGGGCTGACTGGTGGCTATGACGATGGCTCTGGGCTCAGCTGCACCGCGCCCGTATATGCGGAGCGCTCCATGGGTCAGCCAGTCAGTCGATGTGTGGTCGTACAGCATCTAAAAACGCCAGGAAAAAAAAGCTTCAAAATGGAGAGCTACCCAACCGCCATCAAACTCATCACGATGCGCTGGCGCCTCACCGCGAAAGGAATGTGCACATTCATTCACATTTAAGCGCGCGCGCAAGAGAACCACTCCAGTCTACGATTCGCACGAGAAGCAGAGAGGTAGAGAATCCACTGAGAACAACAGCACGAGCATGGTGCAGGTGCGCTCCGAGAGCTGCTTCAGCGACGTGATCGAGTTCTACGTGCCGGCGTACCCACCCGCGTACACGCCCATGGCGGTGCCCGTGCCGCAGTAGAGCGAGGTGCTCAGCCAGATCGGCGTCACGCTCGTCCTTGCGGCGACCGACGTCCTGCGCCTGGAACTGCATGTAGCTCAGGTCCGAGAGCGTGATCTCCGCGTTGTCGAGCAGCAGCAGGCTCTTGACGCCACTACATACACACAATAGGGATTTGTCTCACTGAGTAATACTAGTCACAAGAAGCCTTCCATTCACTATAGACACGTACTATCTGGTAAACGCCTCGGCCGTGAGCGCGCAGATGCCGTTGAGTCCGATCACCGCCACGCCAATGTCTTGAAGTCGCTAAGCTCAGTTAGTTATCCCAGGTCAGTGCCTAACACTACGAACAGCTAGGATCCCATTCATTTTGCCAATGGATATAGGCGGATTAGGTACAAGTGCCTCGATGCCGTGGAGCACGCCCCTGTCGTTGTTCGCGAGGATGTGGTTGTAGGGATTCGCGCCGCCGCTCGGCTCCACGAGGGCCGACGCGAGCGCGTCCATGCGGCTCGCGAGCCGCAGCGCATTCTGCAGATCCTGCACGCTCGACTTGAGGCGCCGCACCTCATGCGCAGTCTTCTCCTCCGCGTCCATTGCGATGGGTCACTCTCTATAGGAGAATATGTACCCACCCACTCGGGTTCAGAAATCCGATCAGTGGTCATCAAACAGGCGCATTTGAGGATGTCTATCCTCAACCCCACGCCACTCCACTCGAAGAGTGAGGCGTCCATCGTGTGCTCACGCTTGCTTGCTTTGGACACTCACGAACGTCCGGGCGTCATAAGCGACAGTCGATGGGAATCCACATTAGGATGTCATCAATAATATCCACACTTGCGGGCTTGTTCTCGTTGCAGGATTCGGAACTCTTCGCCGACCGAACAGTGGCACCTCCTGCCGACTAATTGTCCACCACCTTCAGCGACAAGGACGGAGCTAACTAACATACACAATCCCCGAGTGGTGCTGCGAATGAAAACATCTTGGGGCTAAAGACGGAGCTGAGTGAATTATCGAATGAGGGGTTGTATCCCCCGAGAGGAAAGATACTAGCAGCGAGTTACTACCCCAGTTGCTACCTAGTCTTGGTCTTATACTCCAAGAGGTTGGCCAACTGGGTTGCCGGAAGCTGAGGGTCCAGCGGCGATGCACCTTCCAGCGTCCGCGCCAACTCGAGCAGGAATGGATCGCGTTGGTCGGTTGTCGTTCTCGTCGCTGGCATTTTTCGTTGTGAGCTCTGAAAAAATAGAGAATTGAAAATTGTTCGCGTCGGTCGATTGCTACTCTAGTTGCTTCGAGATCAAATTCGTGACCATCGCTCGTACTACCAATCAATATCGGGCTCGATTCAGTGGGGGCTCTCGGTGGCAATTGGTAGGAAGAACACAAATGTGTTGATCAGCTTTATAACCAGGAAACAACATGATCTGGGGGTTTCATTCAATTTGCTTTATAACAACATCAACAACAATATAAAAAATCAGGAGTATGAAGGAGCCACACTTGTGAAACCACTTGCTTGCTTAGAGCTTCACGCCGTAGTACTCGTCCACGGGGATGTGCTTGGCGCCGCCGTAGTAGTCCAGGAGCACGATGTTCTCGATGTTGAGCATGTATGCTCGGAAGCCGTGGTCGCTCGGCCAGTACTCCATTTGCGGGTGCCTGCACAACACAACAAAGCACAGCCACAGATTTACAAACACCAGTGTCAGTCTGGTTAGGATATGAGTAAAAAGATAATGGAAAATGGTCCTTTGACGTACTTGGAGAAGAGCGCCTTCTTGGCAAAGTCCTCCTTGTCCTTTGGCACGGGTACGACCTTGCCGGACATCGAGAGCTTCCAGCACGTCGGGTCCTCCACGTCCATCTTGCACTTGCTGCGCCCCTGCTGGGCCAGCGAGATCGCGATGCTCGCGCTCGGGTTCACCGCGAGGTCCGTGCCTGAAACAAGCACCAACAACAAACACAACCAGCAGTTCATGAGCGTTAGAGCCATTAACACCTAGCTACGGATCTTCCACCAGTGAGTATAACGTACCAGTGGAGTCCAGTGTCGTGAGGTAGAAGTAGAGCTCTCCGGTGGAAGCCTCGGCGGAGTTGCCGATACCATCTGCAGATCATACAGAACGAGAGCCATAGAAAATGATACATTAGCCCTCCATACAGCGTTCCAATACCACACAGCGCATGCTCCATACGTACCGCTGTACGAGACGACGTTGGCCCAGGGTACGCCCTTGAACTGCACCGAGACGGTCGCCATGGTCGTCCACTCATTGTCGTGCACGAGCTGGCGCGCGTGGACCGCGGCTTTCGACGGCGTCGCGCCGTTGAGGAACGTCTCGTCGGCGCTCTCGATGATCACGACGGGTCCGCGCAGCACGTACTGGCGCGCGGCGCTCTCGCCCAGCAGCACGCAGAGCAGCGCGAGCATGAAGAGCTGCATGGTGCTGGTCGCGGTCATGACGTCTGTCGCTTGCTTGGCCTTGGCTTGATCCTTCTCGCTCGCACACTCGGTGGCTGAATGATCAATGACGCTTTGATTGACTGTTGTTGTTTGGGATGGTCGAATGGACCTCTTTGTCTTGAAGCGACAAAGCCGTGAGCTACATGTTCTTCGAGACATCACGCCTGGAGCCAATCAGATCGCAGAACCGAAAAATGGCGCGCGCCATTTTGATGGAGGGAGGAGGTGACTTCAAGGCACATCGGGTGGATCGATCGATTTCTGTTTTCTGAGTACTGCAGCATTCGCATTCCACGCGCATCATGATGCAGACCTGAGATTATGCGTGCTTGTCAGCTGCAGCTTGCTTCAAACTCGTTGGTTGATGCCGCAGGCAGGAGTATCTGGCATGGCACCGAAAGTGAGATGTCTTCATTTGTCTGTGAAGATATAAGATACACTACACTATTCCAAATGCAAATTTAAGGAGTTGTTCTTCTCATCAATTTTAGAAAATCGCCACATACCGTTATAAAGCGGCTCTTTCACCAAAGCAAAAATGCGCAGATTCTACGAAAGAAAAGCAATGCTAAGGATATGAGCTGTACGATAGTTTGCAGCAATTTAAAGGTGCATAACGATATTGCAGTATTTGCGGATGATTTCGACTTCAACCAGCTATCCAAAGAATCACCAAAACGTTGTCATCATGCGAAGCGGTGCAGCACGCCGCCTTCCCTGGCAAGCTCGTAGATGAGCCCGCCCGCGCTCTTCTGGGCCAGCGCGGCGGGCGTGTCGAACTCCACCACCTTCCCGTCGCTCAGCACCATGATGCGGTCCGCGTCCAGCACGGTGGCGAGCCTGTGCGCGATGGTGAGCACCGTCGCGTCTGCGAACTCGCGCGCGATCATGCGCTGCAGCTTGTGCTCGGTGGCGTGGTCGATGGCTGCCGTGGCCTCGTCCAGCACCACGACGCGCGACTCCGTGAGCAGCGCGCGCGCGAGGCAGAGCATCTGGTGCTCGCCCACGCTCACGTTGTCGCCGTTGTCGCTGAGCTCGTGCGCCAGCTGGAGCTCGAGCGCGCGCACCTGGTCCGCCATCTCGACCTTGGCGAGCGCCGTCCAGATCGCCGCGTCCGAGTACTGATCGAACGGGTCCAAGTAGCTGCGCAGCGGGCCGCGGAAGAGCACGGGCGTCTGCGGGACGATCGCCAGGCGCGAGCGCAGCGCGTGCAGCGGTATGCTGGCGATGTCGCGGCCGTCGATCAGGATGCGGCCGCCGCGCAGCTCGTTGATGCGGAAGAGCGCCATGGTGAGACTCGACTTGCCGGCGCCTGTGCGGCCCACAATGCCCACTTTCTCGCGACTCCGGATAGTAAACGACAGTCCTTTGAGCGCCACGTCGTCGCCGCTGGGCTTGTAGCTGAACACGACGTCCTCGAACTGGATCGCGCCTTCCTGCGGCCAGTGCTCCGGTGGCTCCAGCGCCAGGACGTTGCTGTTGTTCTCTGAGCCTTCCGCTGGGATCAAGGCGTACTCGAGGATGCGCTCGGGCCCGACCATCGCGACCTCGAGCGCGGATCAGGCCGCCACAAGCGACGAGAGCCGACTGTCCACGCTCAGCGCATAGCTGAACGCGAGCCCGACGAGCCCCGGCGAGAGACGGTCGTGCAGAACCACGAGCGCCGAGACCACGAGCACGACCACGCCGCAGCCCAGCAGCTCCGTGCGCAGACGGAACCGCTGGCGGATCACCAGCATCACGGACCAGACGCGGCTGTTGACGTCCACGCGGTCGAAGTTGGTCGCACGCGCGCGCTGCACGTACGCGGAGCCGAACGCGCGGATGGACACCGCGCCGTCCTCGGTCTCGGCCACGTGGCTGAGCGCCGGCGATGCTGCCACTTTCCAGAGCCGCATGATCTCCCGCGACGGCGCGAGGTAGAAGTTCGCCGCCGCAAAGTAGAGGTACACCAGTGGGAGCACCAAGAACCCAAAGAGTCGCACTGTGACCACGGCGGTGGCCAGCTGCAGCACCGTGAAGAAGAACTCGGAGAGGAACACGCCCAGTTGGCTCAGCAGCGACAGGTCCACTGTGGCCACATCGTCGCTGTACCGGTTGATGATCCGCCCCATCGGGTTGGCGTCGAAGAACCGCAGCGGCGCGTGCAACAGAGCGCGCGTCATGGCGTCGAAGAGGCGGCGCGATGCGCGCAGCCCGGTGATCGCAACCGTGAACGCGCGAGCGAGCACCGTCACGGCACTCCCGGCACAGAGCAGCGCGTAGAGCGCCATGTTGCGCTCGGTCATATCGACTTCTGCTTGGCTCTCACTGCTGTTGGTAGAGTTGCCGCCATTTCCACCAAGCTTCTTCTCGCCCGTCCAGTGGCTCAGCCACAGGTCGCTGCCGATCTGGAACGCCTGCCACAAAAGCTGCACCAGCACGAGGAAGAGCGCGATTCTCCAGCCGCCCAAAGCACTCAGGTACTGCGCAAAGACGCGTTTCGCCACGCGGCCGTCTTCGCGCTCCTCGTCCTCCACGAGGCGACCCGCGTCCGCCAGCAGCGCTTGGCTCTCCGCTGTCTCGTGAGGTACGTCTTCAGCTTGGTCTACTGCCGTGTAGAGCCGACTACGGGGCTCCAAGTGCTCTCTGCGCTCGCTTGCCTTGAGCTCACCACTCTCCACCAGAATCGTGCAATTCGCCGCCTTTGACGCGATGATGTCCGGGTTGTGGGTCACCAGCACGACCGTCTTGCGCGCCAGCAGGCCGCAGACGCACTTGCGGAAGGTCTCGCTCTGCACCACGGCATCCACGGCCGCAAGCGGCGAGTCCAGAACGAAGAGCTCCGCGTGCGAGTAGCACGCGCGAGCGAGGGCGACACGCGCGCGCTGGCCACCCGACAGGTTCACGCCCTTGGCGCCGATTTCCGTCGCGTCGCCGCCCGGAAACTGCGCCAAGTCTGGACGGAGCCCGCACGAATCCAGCACGCGCTGGTACTTTTGCGCATTGAACGCGTTACCGAAGAGGATGGCGTCGCGGATCGTCATGTGCGGGATCCACGTCTGCTGCGAGTAGTACGCCACGTCACCGCGCACGAAGACGCGTCCTGAGAGCTTGTCCATCTCGCCCAGGAGCGCCAGACAGAGCGCGGATTTGCCAGCACCGACCGCGCCGTGAACGACGACCAAGTCGCCTCGCTTGACTCTCAGGTTGACGTTCCTGAGCACTGATGATTCGCTGTCGTTGGCATTACGACTCCATCCGAATGAACCATTTTCAATCGCGATGACGACGTCCTCTGGCTGACTTGGGTCCTCGCGAACAACGTTCTCAGGTTTGAACTCGTCGAGCGCCATGAACTGCGACAAGCGACCGAGCGAGATCTTGATCTGCACGAGATGCAGGACCGCGCTCGGCAGGTCGCGCAGCGGGTCTCGGATCGCGTTGAAGAGTGCGACGGCGGTGAACGCCTTGGCGGCGGTGAGTTCTTCGCCCAGCACAAGCGTGTAGACTGCGAACGACACGGTGGAAACCAGGATCGGCGACGCCCAGAGCACGAACACGGACACGCAGCCAAAGTAGAGGTACTTGGCGGTCGCGGCCAGCTCGAACGCGCGCGCCTCGCCGATTCGCGCGGCGAACTGCGCCTCCCACGCGTTGAACTTGATGGTCTGGATCGCGCCGAAGACCTCCTTGATGGCCTTCATGCGCGCGTCCATCCGCGTCATGGCGTCTCGGAACGCGGCGTTGCTGACCGAGGCGATGCCGAGGCTCGAGGCCATCGTTGCGCCAATCACAGCCAGCCCAGCGAATGCCGCGAGACCGACCACCGCGTAGAGCAGGTAGACGACCGCGGCGATCTGTAGCGGCAGGATCCAGAGGCTGTTGATCTGGAACGCCGCCCACATGGTGTTATTCACGTCCGACGTGTAGAGGTTCGAGATATCCACCGTCGCGGTGGCGCCACCATAGTTCTGCAGGCTGCTGCGCTCGAGCGCCTTCTGGAAGATCAGCGCCTTGAGCGACGCCGAGATGCGCAGCGCCACGCCGTTGAGCGCGAACGCGAGATCAGGTGAAGTGCCATCCATCACACACGAAGGCGATCTCTTTGATAGTCTAGGTCCGTGAAACTATCCGATGCTTCTGCAACCGCGGGTTATGCTCTCCAGTTAAATGTGATGCATTGACGTCATGACCTTAGTAGGTATTGCACGAAAGAGGCATCGTAATCGCAGTGAATGAGCACACAGGGGAAGTGACATGCCCGCTCGCTTGGCAAGTTGTTTGGTTTTGCGCCAGGCTCGTCCCACTAATCGGCTTGTCTGTTCCTTCGCAGTGAATTGATTGTGCATCTAAACTTCACAAGTGATGGCGGTTCGCGAGTTCGCCACACAATGACGGCAAAGTGATAGAAGATACTGTAGGCTGGCGATTGCAATATAGGTGTCGTTGTATGATCAAATGCAAACAAACATTTACTGTATTATTTCATAGGTTCTGTGAACAGGAATCAATGTTTAATTCAATACCTGGAACTTCATCATTACGTATACAATCCGAAGATTTGATAGATCAATTTTGCTTCAAAAATACACCACCAATCACTGGCTCATTTATTTTTACACCAACATTATTCTTGATCGAATTCGCTCTCTTGCCTCGGATTTATTAGCTAAAAGCTCGTCAAGAGTTGTGGCTGCGACTGTGGGATATTGCAGTTGCAGAATGGGAAGACCGAGTTTCGCTGCTGACACAAAGAACCGGAAGCACACATTAGATCACTTTACCTCCCCCATCCCAGCCAGCGCACACAGAGCGATGACTGCGCCAGCCACGAAGCAGCAGGTGCTGCAGCTCTACCGCCAGGTGCTGCGCGTCTCGCGCGCGTTCCCGGAGCGCAGCATGGGCAAGAAGCTGCAGTACAACACGCGCGAGCTCATCCGCCTGCGCCGCGACGAAGAGAGCGCCGCCAAGATCCAGCAGTTCCTGCAGGAGGGCTACGACACGCTGCGCATGTACCAGACGCTCCAGGACGAGCCCACCCTGCTCACGGCGAGCACGAGGAAGAAAGAGCAGGCGGACGCCGCAGACACGAGCGCACATATCCATGAGCAGCAGCACCACCAGAGCCACCACCAAGCAGCGCATTCACGAGCGGAATCGAAGTAATAGCGAGTCCAAGCAGCGAAATGCGGCAGAAAAGGAAAGCAAGGAAGCTTGGTGTGTGTACAGATTCAAAAAGACGTGGCGTGGTTGTATGATGGTGTCGTATACGTTGGCGTCACGCGACGACTGCGTGTGTTTTTTATATTATTGCAGAGCGCACGCGCGGCTTTTCTTGAGCAGCTCGAGCTTCTCGTCTTCGAGCGCGTGCAGTCTTCGCTGGAGCTCCTCGCGCTCTTTCGCGTCTCCAGCCATGCGCTGCTTCAAGAGCTACACGTTCATGCGTTTCGTGTACGGGTGGGTCAGACATATCAAGACGTTTTCAAGCGAGGCACAGAAGTCGTAATGAAGAGATGAAGACAACCCAAGAGAGCACAGTAGCGCTTAGCAATTGCGTACAAGATAATATAGCAGGCGAAACATGGATGGACGGGCGGGCGTACCTCAATGGCGTTGTCAGTCTTCTGCGTCGTCTGCTGTAAGTTGCTCATAAACTCCTGTTTGCTCTGCAACTGGTCCTCTAACTGCTTCGTGAGCTGCGCGAGCTGGCTGTTCTGCTCCTCGCGCCGCTGCAGCTCCTGTCTGAGCAGCTCGCGCTCGTGCTCGTGCTGCTGGTCGAGCGTGCTCTTTTCGCGCTGCAGCTCCAGGTCGCGTAGTCGGAATTGCGCGCGCTCGTGCTCTAACGCTGTGGTGGCCTGTTGGGACGCGACGATCGCAGCAGCAGCCTTCGCTTCATGCTCCAGGGCTGCAAGGCGAGCTCGTCCCAGTTCCTTGGCGTCCATCTCCGCTTTGTAGCTCTTGGTAGCGACCTTGTCGTGATCATTGGCGTCATCGTGGTGATCTTTCGCTTCGCTCTTTGCTGTTGCTATGGTAACTGGCGGTGGTGATGCCGGTGGCTCGGTGTGTGTTGCTGAGCTTTGGGAGTTTGGAAGTGTCGGAAGCGCTAGTGGAGATGGTGGTGAGATGAAGGTGAACTCGAGCGTCTTGGTGTCGGTCTGGTCGAGCAATTCGTCGGTGACCAGCAGCTTGATGACCTAGAAAGGATACAAACAGCATCAGAGTAGAGAAACAGCCATTGAGCCAAAGGCTATCACGCACATTGGTGTGGTCGATTGGCAGCAGGTAGCTCTCCGTGGCGGGCGTGACCTGGTACTGCACGCGCGCGTTCCACAGTTTACGCGACTGCTGTTGTTGAAGCTGTTCCTGCGACTGCTGCATGCGCACGAGAAGCCACACGAACGAGCCTTTCAAGCCCCGGAGCTTTCCTTCTTCCTTGTCGTGAAGTTCCGAGCGAGCGTCGATTTGCTCAAGCTTTGGGTCATTGTTATCATGATCGTACACTAAGTCATCGAATTCACTTGAGCCTTGCCGTCCGCTGGGACGCACAGCGCGGAGGAAGCAGCTCACCTGCTGCCGCTCGATCAGCGGTGGGCGTGACGCGATCATCAGGTGCACGTGCACGTGGCCCAGTGGACCGTTGGTGTCGGTGTCGTCGCTCGGAGAGTTCGCTGTTGCTGTGTGGGTGGAACTGTGGACGACAACCGCGATATCTGTCTCGACATCAAACGTGAGGCATCAAAGTGAGTCAGAGACCCAGGACTGCAACTTGTATGGAGAAGGCAAAGAGAGCGAGCGAGAGAGAGCGACTCACATGAACCGCAAAAACACCTCCGCGGCGCCGATGATCGCTGGTTTGCTGCTTTCCAGCAGCTGCGAGTCTTCCTCCTCGTCTTCCATGCCGCCTGCTACTCACAATCACGCGTTTTTTTCGCATTAGTTTGGGTAAAATGGCTCTCTGATGATAGATAGATGTCCTTGCTTAGCCAAGATCGAAGAGACACATCCAAACAGCCGAGTCAAATGGCTTCAAATGTGCAGACCAAGTCAAAGTTCGTCCCAGGATGAAGCGACGTTGAAATGGGAGAAATCTTCCAAGTCAAAGTTCATTCAGCATGCAATATTCATTGTTTGTAGCTTATCAAAAGAGTTTGTTGTACACGCAATAGGGAAAAGAAATACAGCATCCAACCAACGTCCTAACATCGTACAGCTAGCTAGCGCACTGTGCCGCACTCTTCTCGCAAAAGACATCTCGGCCTCTCTGTCTATGGCATGCCGCCGGCAGGCGACTCGTACACCTGGTAGTTCGAGTGCGACTTGCCGCGCGAGCGGCTCAAGTTGCGGCTGCGAGCGCTTCCAGGAGTGCGTGCGCTGCGTCTCGTCTGGCGCATGCGGCGGATGCGCGCGCGCTCGGCCTCCATCTCGGCCTTGGTGCACAGCATGCCGTTCTTCTGCGTGCCGACGCCGAAGAGCAGCAGCAGCACGACCACGCAGCAGCCCGACAGCGCGTACAGGTAAATGTACTGCTTGTCCGCGTAGCTCGTGCTCACGCGAATGAAGAGCGACAGGACCGGCACCAGGAAGAACAGCATGAAGAACAGGTTCGTGTAGAACGCGCGCTGGCTCGTGCGGAAAAAGCCCACGCACGACACCCACAGCACCGACGTGATGCCCAGACCCGCGAAGAAGTACAGCAGCAGACCCACGATGCGCAGCATCAGGTACTCGGCGTCGTCCTCCCACGTGCCCGTGCTCGCGTTCACGCCCAGGATCGCCACGAGCGCCGCGATCGGGATCAGCGTGCAGAACAGGATGCGGCGGTGGTCCACGCGGTCCATGAAGAAGAACGAGAAGAGCGCGCCGAGGAACTGCAGAGACACGCAGTTCACAAACATGTACTGCGCGTTCTCGATCGAGCTAAACTTCTGCGACATGTACATGTTCAGCGCTCCCAGGAACAGACCCGACACGAGCATCAAGAAGAGGCTCAGCAGGAACTTGAACACCGTGCCAGCGCCGTCAGCGGCCGCACCGTCGCGCGAATCACCACCAGCCTCTTCCTCGCGGATCATCTTGAGCTCCTCCGACACGCCCTCCTTGCGGCGAAGCACCGCCAGGCAGCGCTCGCACGCCTCGAGGCCTTCGCGCAGGTACACCCAGTACGGGCTCTCCGGGAAGATGTACACGGCTGGCGTCACGATCGACAGGATCACCGTCGCCACGAACACCTGCCACACCCAGCCGACCGAGTTCGTCGACGACGAGAACCACGCACACGCGAGCACACCCAGAACGAATCCCAAGCCGAGCAGAAGCAGCGCCTTGCCGCGCATGTCGCGCGTCGCAATCTCGTAAATGTACATCGCGAGCGTTGGCAGCAACAAGCCCACGGCGCAGCCGAGCAGACCCACGCCAGGGAACAAAAAGTTCTCGCCCGAAGTCTGCACCGCGCTCACCGAGACCATGCCGAGCATCGCCAGCACGCCACCGCAGATAATCGACAGGCGACGTCCGATGAAGAAGTTCGTAATGCCAGCAATCATAGTACCACCGACACACGCGAAGTAGAACACGTACGTCGTCGTGCCGTCGCCCGCCTTGCCGTCCAGAAGCTCGTACGTAGTGACGTAACTGATGAAGCCCGGGGTCGACTCGAGGGTCGTGAACAAGTGGAAGATCCAGCCGCAGCCAGTGCCGCCGAGAATGCCCATGAACGCAGCCAACGAGAACGCGTACTGCGACGACGCCGACACGACTTCCGAGAAACCCTTGTTGTACATCATACGCGTCTGGATAATGTTCAGGAACGGGATGCCCGACATGATGAACAGAGGGATAATCATCGCCGTGCAGAACACAAAGTCGAACAGGAACGCGAGCTGCTGGAACATGCCAACCGACGCGATCGACGAGTTCTTGAAGCTCCACATGCGAATCATCTCGTTCAAGCCGTACAGACCGCCCATATACCCGAAGAAAAGCGACAGCGACGAGTCCATCGAGGCATCCAACACGACGCGCGCAACCACAAAGTACGCGACCAGACATGCGATGATACTGGCCAGGTACAAACCCGCGCGCACAGGAGCAGGCGTGCCCTTCATGGTGGTTCCGGCCGCGCCAATGACGCCAAGAACCAGCACGGTTGCAACCACCGCGCCGAACACCAGCGCGACCGCGACAGCGTTCCAGCGCAACGTAATGACGTACCACATCAGCAAAAAGTGACGACTCTCGCGCAAAAGCACAGTGAAACGAGCGATCGGCTTGGTGTTGTGGTAGAGACTGAGCTCACCCTTCCACCAGCTGATCCAGCCGCCGTTCATCGGAAGATCTTCGTCCTTAAACGACTCGTCCGCGTACATCCACACCGTCCACGCCTTGACATCCGCCTTCGTCTTCTCCCAGTCGAGACCGTCCGTGTTGAAAATGTACGGCGACATCAGCCACAGAACGGAAATCACCCAAATCGCAAACGTCTGCACGCCGAAGCCCTGCGAAGTCTCACAGAAGTCGCTCGACAAACTCTCCGTCACTGGACCATCGCGCTTACAGATGTTGAACGAACCGAACGTCAGGTACACCAGACAGAGCCCAATGAGCTCGAACGCCTTGCGGTAGTGACTGTTCGCGTACGCCTTGTACAGCAGCACAAACGTCTCACGCGTGATCTTGAATCCACGACCCGTCGCCTTGTACTGCGCCTCACCGTGCAGCAAGTTGTTGTCAAAGTAGTGCATCGTCGTGCCGACCTGGAAGATGAAGAACGCTGGTCCACCAGTGATGATCATTTCAATCAACTGCACGAGACCGCGGCGGATACCCATCTCGCCGAAGTACACCGCGATCAGAGGCAGCGAGAGGAAGAGACCGGCTTGGATGTAGTACTGCGTGTTGATGACCGCATCGACGTCGTGGTACGCGCGGTCGACAAAGTCGAAGTTGTCGTTCAAGTTGATAATGTCCTGGGACTCCATTTTGTAGATCACTTGCTCCTGCACACCCGCGAGCGCCATGTACACCTTGCTGTACATGTACACGAAAGTGGTCACGATCGTCATCCACGTCGCAAAGTAGAAACCCGTGTGCGAGTAGTACATCGAGTTGAGGCGGAAGAAGTCCATGAACTGGCCCATGCGGTGCGCTTCACGCGCGAGCGAGGTTTCACCAGCGCCGTTCGCCAACTTGCCCTCGAACATCGAAATCTGGGAGAGAGCCACATCACGACCCTTACCGCACTGCATGAACTCCACGTGCGTCACCACACCGCCACGAAGAGTCGAGTTGAAACCAGCAAACACATCTTCCGACAGGTTGATGCCCTTGCTCGCCTTCGACACACCGCCGCGGGTGAGCGCAATCACCTTGTCAAACACATCGGGGTGACCGTAGTGCATGCGCACGTACAGAGGATCCGCCAACACACGCTGAGACAGCGTCACGAACACCAGCTCTTGCCACGTCTTGAACTTCGCAAGCGACGACGCGTTACCCGTGAAAATGTGCTCACGCATACCGATGATCGACACTGGCTTCTTCGATGGGTGCAAGTCCGCGGTGCGCAGCATCTGTGGCATCTTCAAACATTCTTCAAAGTAGTGCTGCTGGTTCATATCAATCGTCTGCACAAACTCGCCACGCGTGAACTGCATCGCGTTGTTCTGGTTCTCAGGCTTGCCTTCGCCCAACACTGGATCGCCAGGCAACTGGTAGCGGTACACTTCGGCGATCTCGCCATTCTCGCTCTTGATAAGCACGGTGTCGAAGGTCTTCTCGCCGTTCTGCATGTCGATCGTGTCCACGTACGCGACACGCAAGTTCGGGTATTCTTGCAAGAGGTAGTCAATGTCGTCGGCTTGCTGCTTGTTCTCCTTGCGGTGCTTGCCATACACTTGGCACGCACAAATGTACGAAAACTTGAGGCGCACCATGTCTTGCAACTGGGTCTGCTTCTGTTCCGCAGTCTTGCCTGGGCTCGAACCAATTTCCAACCAGTGCAAGATCTTGATCGCATCTTCGTACATCATCATGCCCTGCACCGTACGCGCAAGCGTCTGGCCACGGTACGACGCCCAGAGACGAATGTCCAGAGGGTACTGCTTCTGAGCTTCTTCAGGAGAGCTGACGTCCATTCGTTCCAAAAAGTTGAGCCACTCTTCTTCGTGGATCTTCGTCAAGTACTTGAGGATCGTCAAGTTCTTGCCGTCTTCCTCGACCTTCTCGAAGATTGGGTGGTTCACAAGCGGGTTGTTCAAGTCTTCCAGCGAAAAGAGAACAGTCTCGGCGTAGAATGGCGTGACAACCGAGAACGATCGCATCTCCTTGATCGCCTGCAGCTGCGGGATGTCCATCACCAACGACTTCATGAAAAAGCCCAGACGACGCTGTGCTTCCGTGCAACGCGGCATCGCTTCCGAGCGTTCCAAGGACAACAGCAGACACGCGCGAGTCGCCGCACCCATGGAGCTGTCATTGCAAAACAGGTTCACAAGACCACGCGACGCGTACAGGTAGCCATTCGTGCTGGAGCAGAACTTGGAGTTGCTGAACTTGCGCTGCAGAGCAGGGTCGACACAGAACGCCTGGAGCGTGTTCAGGAACACTTCCATCTTGCTCACAAAGTTGCGCACAACGCCCATCGTGTGCACACGGGCGCCAGGCATGTGCTGCGATTGCACTTCTGGGTCTGGGAGCTCGAGGATCTCTTCCAAGAGATCGACAACAGCAGCACGAAGACGCACCAGCTCGCGCACGTGGAACGACTTCATGAAGCCGCCCGCAGACGCAATGTCTTCAATCATGCGGAAACCTTCGAGCACATCCGCGTCGTCGTTGCCGAAGAGCGACGTCAGCACGTAGAAACTCGCAGTGTAGAAGCTGCGGAGAGCAGAGAGACAGTCGCTTTCGACCAGCGCGACGCGCAGCTGCGACTCGCCCTTGCCTTCCTTCGCAGTCTTGATCGTCAAGTTCATGGCTTCGCCGAGCTTGCCAGCCGACAGGAACACAGGCTCAAACACTTCACCATTGCTGCGGATGTCGTACTGGAGGATCGCCGCTTCCTTGTCGTCGAGCAAGTCGCCTTCGCGGAACGAGTTGACAATCTCGTTCCAGACCACGACGAAACGCAGCATCATCTGCGACTCGTACGCTGCCGCCAACGCACTTGGACGAGACGAGTCGTTGCCGTTCGCAGACGCATCGCTCGCACGCGCCAACGTCGTCACGACCTTCTGATCGAACAGCTGTGGAGCGACGCGGAACGCCTTGGACATTTCCTTCACACCGCGGATCTCGCCAGTTTTCATCAACACGCCCTTGAACGCGCCGAGCAAAGCCTGGAAGATCGTGAAGTAGATCTGCGTGTCGTAGTTGAAGATGAACACCACTGGCAGCCAGAGCGACAGGATCACTCCCATGTTGTGGAACGACACGAGCGAGCTCTGGTACTCGAGCTTCATCGAGTAGATCGCAAGCGTCGGGAGCATCAGCGGACGGACCAAGATGAAGTACGACGTGAGCGCCTTGATCGTCCAGAGGAACAACCAGAACGTGATGTACTTGATCTGGTACGAGAACGGCGGCGCCATGTTGCGACCAACGTAGCAGCTCTCACCTTCACGCACAAACTTGGCAGCAAAAGTGCCCGAGATCAACTGCGGCGAGAACGCCTGCACCAAGAGCACGAGCAGACCAGGGACGAAGAACCCGCCGGTGATCGGTAAGAACTGGTCCAAGAGTGCCGTGTCGCGCAACTCGTTCAGCGGCACAAAGATCATGAACCCGAAGAGCACCGCGAAGCCACCATTCCAGAGCATGCGGATCACGAGCGCCGAGCCGTACGTGAGCGAGCGCGACGACGAAGCCGACTTCTCCTTCGCGATCAGCAAGTGCCACCCGTGGCACGCCTCCAGCACACACTTGAGGAACGCGAGCAGCGCGTGCGAGAACGGGATCGACACGACCGCGAGCTTCAGGTCGCGCGTCGTGTACGGCTCGACGACGTCACCAATTCTTCCAAACTGCACAAACCCGCCTTTCCCGCCATCCGGCGAGATCGTGACCGCGAACGCGAGCACCGTGAGCAGGTTCATAAACATGAGGTTGAACTGGAAAATGCGGTAGTAGTTGAGCACGAGCGTGAAGATGCTGCGGTGCTCGTAGAAAGTCTTGCCGTGGTTCTGGGTGAGTTCACGACCGACTTGCGTGATGTCGATGCTCAGGCAGTGTTGCTTCCAGAAATACTCGTTGATATCGTCGTAGTTGCGGATCTGCACGTGCTCGAGCGGCTTCTTGAGGTTGTTGCGGCGCTGCATGTTGCTGCACTCGCTCCAGATCGGACGCACGACGTTCTCCAGGTACCATCCTTCCGGCTTGCGTTCTTGGATGTTCGGGTCGGCGTTCACGAGCGTCATCATCTGGTGGTAGATGTAGCACAGGCACTCGGGCATGTGGCGCAAGTTCGCGGCTTCACCCCACACGAGGAAATACAGCATCAGGTCCATGTGCAGCGGGTGCTTGACCTGCGCAGCCGACGTGCCGCGAAAGTGCACCGGCTGCGCGTTGAGGAACTTGCACCAGTCGCGGTAGTTGGAGAAGAGCTTCTTGTGCAGCTCGACGATGTACTGGTCCGGCGCGTCCGAGGGCTTGGCGCGCGCTCGGCCGTTCGCGAGCAGCAGCAGCACGTGCTCGCGCTGGTTCGCCACCGAGCCTTCCTGGAAGCCAAACTTGGCGTGCAGCATCTCACTGCACGCGTCGATGGACGACTCGTCGTCGTCCGTGAACTTGCCCTCCGACGACTTGGAACTCAGCGGCGGCTGCTGCACGTCGAGCGACGTGAGGCGCGTGCTGAAGCGCTCCGTGCGCTCCGACTTGTTGCGGCGTCGGTCCGCATCGAGCTCAAAGTAGTTGGAGCTCGCGCGCTTGCGGTACTCGCTGCCGCCGCCGCGGTTGTACGACTCGTTCTGTTCGCGAGTCGCCATGCTTGCTTGGTAGTCTTGTAGTAGTCTCGAACTTTCTTGTTGTTTGTCTTGGAACGTGCGTGGACGCGTTAGTTAGACCGAGAAAGCCTGTAACGAAATCCCTTCACACCCACACCCACAAGAGAACGGAAAGAACACCAACTAACACCAGACAGGCAAGCGAGCGCAGCAATGCGAATCGAGAGAGCGCGAGAGAGCGCACCGGGTGGTTGCCGAGTGAACTCGCTCGACAGAATCGATGACCAACTGCCTGCGTCTGCTTGGAGCTGTCGGAGTGGATGGATTGGTAGCGATCGATGGCGCGGTGGTCGCTTCGATCGGTCGGTCCGTTTCCTTTTCTCCCCCTTCTTCTCTTGCTCGTGCGCGCGCGGTTGCTGTTCTAACTAACGGCGCCAGGCAAGCGCAGAGATGGAAACTGATCGCGTTGTCGTGGTGGTGGCGCACTTGCTCGCTTGTTTGCCCTGTTGGCGCTTGCTCGCTTGTTTGCTGCTGCTGGACAAGTGGTTGCCGCGTGAGAGGCGGAATAGGGGAAGCCGGGAGAGTGGGAGAGGATTGGAGAAAAAAGTCAGCTACTACTAAACCCCTTGCCCTACGCATTTGTAGCCAATCAGAGCGCGGAAGAAGCAAAAGATCCGAAAAAGTTGTCCCAGCAGCCCAGCAGAAATCAATACAAGGGGTATCGTGCGGATGAATGAAGTCTGCGGCAGCTATCAAAATCAATACAAGGGTGCATTCATTGATTTCGTTCCTACGACGTTAGCAAGAGATGCGCATGGAGAGAGAGTTGTTTGGTTTGCAAAATCCAATACAGAAATGCATTATTCGCATCTCGTCTCTGTTACAATCAATCACACAGCGCGCCAGTGATCGATCGACCCACTTGTTCGCCGTCTCTCTCTCTGTGCAAAGACCAGCACCAGCTGGAAGGGTCGCCCGTTCTGATAGGCGTCGGTCCAGCTCGCTTGGGAATATGGACGCCTTTTGATATGTTTTACCACAGTAGGCAGCTGTGCTTTTTGTGTGTTCTTCAAGGCATTCAAACAAACATTCACAAATTGAGCCGTTTTCTGAAGAAGCTACAAAAAGGCACCCACTCCTGCAAAGAATCTCGCTGTGGCACCCACTAATCCACTCGACAAGTGTCTCACGTTTGAAACCGACAAATGTGCAAATCTCCTACAACCACCAAGTCAAAGTGCTACTACGGTACTACTCTGCATTCGTACAAACCTCCTACAAAGATCAAGTCAAAGTGGCACTACGGTACTACCGCTTTAGACTTGATCTTTGTAGGGGAACCTGGAGTGGCACTGGCGTGCACCTTTTC
>JAADVK010000335.1:0-29763 GCA_023334975.1 Globisporangium sylvaticum
GGCATGATTCTGTTTGAGTTTGAGGTGGTGATGCTGTTTGGGCTGGTGGTGGAGTTGCAGGTACGTCGGAGAGGAGTTCATTGTCGCCTTCCCATTCGTAAGCCGCCATGTTCTCGTCGCGCGGATGGTCCGTCTCCATATCCTGGTCAGTCTCCGCGTCCCCACCGCGACTCTCGTTTATCGTCTCGTCGCGTCTCTCGTCCTCGTTCATCGGGTCGTCGCGTCTCTCGTCCTCGTTCATCAGGTCCCCGTCTCGCTTGTCCACTTGCATGTCCTCATCAGCGCCCCTCTGGTCCAATTCAACGGCCCCGTCGCGCGTCAGACCCTTCCTCCGTACGAGTCGTTTAATGCTGTTTGGTTCTCTGTAAGTAATGCGCCCCAACTTTTCTGCCGAATATCCAGCCGGAAACAAGATCAGAGCTGCCTCTACAAGCAGTGCGATGATATCGCGCTGCGAGATCCCAGGTGCGCGCTGCTTCGGAAAAGTGGACTAACTGACGCACTAGCAACAGTGTTCACAGACAACAAACATCATTACCACATTCCAACAACATTTGGTGTTTCTCAAGCTACATCGCACGACATCCGAGCTAAATGGTTTCCGAATGTTATCCGAGGACTGACGCACAAGCAACATTCTCATAGTTTTTTTTTTGAAAAGTGACCTCATCAGGCAAATAGATCGCTTTGGTCACATCAGACAGACTAAAGATGCAGCACCTCCGCGACGTCGACGAGCTCCTGCACGAGCCGCTGCTTGGCGCAGCTGACGGCGATGCCCACGACCAGCACCGCAACGACCACCACACACAGAAGCAGCAGCAGCAGCGGAGCGCAAAGCCCATGGCGGTCGTGGAGCAGCTGATGCTCTCGCCCTACGAGAAGTGGCTCGCGCACGGCCGCTTCCCCTACAAGATCGTGCTGCACGTGCTGCTGATCGCGCTCACGTGCGCGCAGATGGGCATCTACGACGCGCAGAACGCCGCCTACATGCGCGCCACGCACAGGAACTGGTATGCGCATGCTACTCTACTGCACAGGTGGCTTGGCTGCCTTTATCCCTTATAAGATCACTCACTCTTCTTTTGTTCTTCATGTTGCTATCATCCATCACCAGGGCGTACTTCTTCCTGCCGCCAGGGAGCACCATCGGCATCGTGTACGAATGCTTTTCTATATTGCTCATGCCATAGTTAAGCTTCTAGTGGATTTACATCGTGACCTCCCATTGATTCTGTCTGTAGCCCGCGGTACCAGCGCGAGCTCTTCACGATCAACGAGACGCTCGAGGCGCTGGCGTTCATGCGCGAGGCGTACTTCAGCGTCGGCAACGCGTCGGTCGCGAACTACGAGTACCTGCTCACTGCCGAAGGGGAGATCGCGCCCATGGAGATGCAGGTGACGCGGCGGCTGCTGCCCAGCGGACGCGTCGAGACGAAGAGCTACAACGTCACGCAAGATCCAGACGCCCCCATCGGTCCATTCGATCCAGAGATGACCCCCAAGCAGCAAAAGCACTTGCTGCGATCGCTACACAAAGTGCGCTTCTTGTTCTTTCTGAAGGACCTTCAGTACGGCAACTACTACCAGGAGTGCTTCCGCTGGCACGTGCACGTGAGCTTCTCGACGGTCGAGAACGCGCAGCTGAAGGCCGAGGTCGACGAGAGCCAGGTCGCGCGCTGCTCCAGTCGCTCCTTCTGGAGCGCGATCAAGCAGCGCTTCGTGTGGCTGCACGTCGTCATCGCGCTCGTGACGCTCGTGTACCTGGCGCTGAGCGGCAAGGCGCTGCTGCGCTCGTACCGGACGTGAGTGGTGCTTTGGGTACTTTGTATACTTCAAGCGCGTCCTGATTCTGACTGTGGTATGCTGCTGTTATTGTGGTATCTATTCAGGATCAATCGAGCGCAGGAGCTCCTGAATGAGCACGTCCAGCGAGAGTCCAGTCACTCCAACAGGACCAGACAGACGGAGAACGTCGATTTCAAGAGTGGCGACCAAGTTAGAGGTGACGATGACGACGCAGCGAAGCAGCGGCGCCGCGTCGACAAGCTGCAGAAAGAGGCGTTCGGGTCCTGGTCCACAATCCCCTTTGTGCTCAAGCTCAAGCTGTTCAACGGACTGTACGTGTCTCTATCGCTCTCCATTCTGTATTGGCACTCGCTCTTATTGACAACGACGCTTGTGGTCTGCACACACAGACAACTGGTGGTGTTCACTTCGTTGACTCTACTGCTCGCCAGCTCGATCTGGAGCCTGTTCTTCCTCAAGGCGCACGTGCCGATCCACTTTTGGCACCGACTGCTGCACGCGACGGCGGTGCTGCTGCTCTGGAGCTGCCTCGTGGGGTACCTGGAGCACAACAGCCACATCTACTCGATCGTGCTGACGCTCAAGTGGGGGGCGCCGCGCGTGCTGCAGTTCCTCATCGGCGTGTCGCCTATCTTTCTCGGGTACGCGCTCTTCGGCACGATCTACTTTGGCACGCGCATCAAGGAGTTTGGCAGCATGAGCACGTCCATGGCCACGCTCTTCGCGGTCATGAACGGCGACGTGATCCTCGACACGTTCGACGCGTTCGACCTGCACCACTTCGCGCTCTCGGGCAAGATCTACCTCTACTCGTTCATTTCGCTCTTCATCTACGTCGTGCTCAACATCTTCGTGGCGATCGTCGAGGAGGCGTTCTTCGCCACGCGCTCGTGCCGCCGCATGCTCAGCGTGCTGCTCTCGGACCCAGAGTTCGCCACCGCCAAAGTCGCCCAGGAGACCGAGATCTCGGCCGAGATGGTGCGCGTGCTGCTCCGCGCCGTCGACACGGACGAGGAGTGACAAGCGACCGAAATGAAGAATGTGAGTGCATCTATTTAATAAGTAAGTGAGTGCCTTGCTTGTGTGCTATGCTATGCTATGCTATGCTCTCTCTATAGATAAAACTGTGGTGGTGGGGAGTCGAGTCTTCAAGTACTACTCGTCTACTCGCCGAGCACTTCAGTGGCGAGCTTGGTGACGTCGTCGTCGACCTGCACGACGTGCTTGTGGAGCGACTGGCATGCTCCTGGAGCGTGGTGATGTGGCCGCGCTGCACGTTGAGGCACTTGTTGAGCCGCTCGATCTCCTCGCTCGCCGTGTTGAGCTTCTTCAGGTAGTCGATGTGGATCTTGTGGAGCTCCTCGCCCATGCGCTCGGTGATCTCCTCGATCTTGGAGAGCAGCAGCGACTTGTTCGCCTGGTGGATCGACATGAGCTTCTGGATCGTGTCTTCATGGGACTGCACCTTGCACTCGAGCGAGTAGAGCTGGTCCTTGACGCTCACGCGGCTCGCGGTCGACATGGACGACGCCGAGTTGCTCGGCGACATGAGGTGCGACGACCCGCGACGCATCTCACGGGACGACGGCGACGGCGACATTTCCTCCTCCAGGTCGTTGAACATGCGCTCGCTCTCCATGCTGATCTTCATGCTGATCTTCATGCTGTTGGCCGTGGCCGACATGCGCGACTCCATGCTGCTGGCTAGCGAGAGGCGGAAAGAAAACGAAGAAATCGTGAACGAGTGCGTGAGTGCGATGCGAGCCAACTGATCCACATCCATCCGCGCAGATATGGGATCCTGGTCCTCGGGGCATAAGAATAGCGTTCAGGTCAGGTCAAATGACATGACATAGATCACGTGTGAGCATAAGAAACCTGCATCAATACTCACTCACCACACGCCGCATCCTTCTTGACATCTCGCTCACTCACACTCGTTTGACTCTGCAAACGACATCAGACCGCTCACTCAATAATGACTCAGATATCAATTCATACCGTTCATTCATTCGCGTTGTTACTCAGTCGAGGCGGTCTCTCAAACCTGGCTTCTCTTCATTTTCCTATGCATCGTCAATGTTGGAAGCAGCCAACTCGCTCATCTTGTCTGTCTGCGCTTTCGCACTCGTAGCTCGTTCATCAACACCTCGTTCTTGTCTGGTCTGTGGATTTAAAACCTCGTCGACGCCAAATCCGGTCGCGCGCGGTTGCACACCTCGCAGTAGAAATTAGACGTCGGGTTGAAAAACGTGCACCCGCCTTGCTCGCCCGCGCAGATCCACTTGCCGCGCGGCACCTCGCGCTGTCCGTCCATGCCGAGCTCGCAGATAGCGCACGCCACGTCGCTGGGCTGGTTGATGAACGTGCAGTTGCCGCATCGCCAGCCCTGCTGATTCGCGCTGGCACTCGCCTTTTCATCGTGCAAGTGGGGGTTTGGCTCGTTGCACGCGCCGCAAAGCTCGGTGCCGCCGTCGTTCGCAAAAGTGCACACTGGGCAGCTCCACGTCAAGAGCTCCTCCTTCAGTCCCCCGCCCTGCTGCTTGATCGCGTCCTTCTCTAGAGCGTCCTCCATCTGCTGCTTCGAGATGCCGAACGCGGCGCAAATCGTCTCCATTGGGATCCCACCCTTGGACTCAAATACGCTCACATCTGCGATCAGACTGATGATCTCGTTCAGCTCGGCAGACGAGTAGCCCAGCTGGAAGCTCTCAAAGCACTTGAGGATCTCTTCGGCGCTCAGGCGGTCGTCCTCGTTCTCGTCAAAGCGACGCAGCGCCGGCGCCAAATGGAACTTGCGCTTCTTCTGCTTGAGACTCTGCTGGAACTGCTGCATGCGAGCGCGCGCGCTGAGCAAGTGCCACTCGTCTTTCTTCGTAAACACCTTGGCAAGCGGCGTGTCGCCCCAGAGATGGCGCTCGCGGCGTCGCAGGCGCAAGCAGCACTCGAAAAACTCGTGGCGCAATGACAGCGGGATCTCTGCGAGTCCCTCGAGCAGCAGCTCCAACTCGGAGGGCGAGAAGTACATCTCGTTGTTGAAAAAGCGTAGACACTGGATGCCCACGGCGATCTGCTTCTTGCGACTCGAGGTCTCCAGCGACGCCGAGTTGCCCCACGAGGACGCAAACGAAGAGCTCTCGACGAGCTCTCCCTCGCACGTCCGCAGCTGCACCTGGCTCGTCTGGAAGACCGGGTGGTTCTTGTGGATCATGCGGCGGATGGTCTCTCCTTCGGCCAATGATAGCGCGACCAGAAACACCGGCAACCCCTCCACCACTCGCTGCACGTCGCTCTTCAGCGCACTCGATACTTTGTTTTCTTGGATCGCCGGGAGCTCAGACGCGAGACCGAGCGCCTTCACTGCCGCCTCATTCGGCGCAATGCCAGGGTTCTCGGTCATCACCTTGATGAACAGGTGGTGCACGATCTTCTTCATGGTCTCTTGCTGGGAGAGCGGCGACCACTCCAAGATCAGTCCGACGTTCTTCACTCGTCGCTCACCGAGGCCGACCCATCGACGTCGGAAGTAGTTCCCCGACACCAGCAGATGCGCTGGGAAGCCAATCGCAGGACACTCCGTGTGCGCCTGGAACTTGGCGAACGGGTAAAACACACCGTCCTCTTCGTCCTTGGCCAGCTCGGGGGTCTGTGCGAGCACATTCGCACTCCACGGGATCGGATGCTCGTCGTCACGCGTGAACGCGCTCATCTTCTGTTCCTCTTGCTCGGCTTCTTCCTCCGCCTCTTCTTCCGCCTCCGCTTCATTCTCGTGCACCACCTCAGCAGTGAGACGCATGTCGCCTTGCTCCGAGCCGTCTTCAGCGAGGTGGTGGCTCGACGAGTGCGCCAGACGCTGCTTCACCTCTTCAATGCGCTGGAGCTCCGGTGCCGTTTTCAGGAAACTCTCGTTCTTCTGCACGAGAATGGCGATCACCTCCGCCAGGTCCTTCTTGATCGGCACAGTTGACTCGACCGCGTACGAGATCTCGACGCGGAACTTGTTCACACACTCGCGCAGCCAGCCTCTCGACTCCTCTGGACCGATGAATCGGCGCATGCGCGCGACGATCGACTGGTTTGTTGGCGCGCCACTGCTTGATTTCGTGGAGTGGTCGATCTCGTCCATGAGCGAGTTGAGCGCGCGTTTGCGCCACGTGTTGTGCAGCTCCTGCAACGACAGCTGCACCAGCTGCATGGACTCCATGCGCATCGAGTTGATCAGCAGCCACGCCGGCACCAGGAGCAAGTACTCTTGAAGATCCTTTGCTTGCACTGCCAGCTGATGGGACTGGGAAAGCAGCATCTCGTGGCGGATTCGGTTCTCCACTTCCGGGATCAAGAACAAATGGATCGACTGCCCCGTCTCGATGCCGCGCATTCGGTACGCTCCTTGCGCGTAGTCGCGGAACGTCATGTCTTTGCCGAGCGTGACCACCGCGCACGCGTTCACGCACTGTTTGATGTCCATACCCGTGGTGTGCACCTGGTCGTAGAACGTGAAGCGCTTCGACGGGTGGAGACCGCACTGGATCAGCGGCATCGGCGCATTGTGGTCGCGCAGAAGGATCATCTGGCGATCTTCATTGTCCAGGTACACCACGCCCTCCATTGACGTAGGCAAGTGCGACAGCAGGAACGCAGCGACCTCCTGGTTCTCGAACCCTGTGATCAACGCACCAGTATCAATCAGCGCATGGTACGGCGGGTTCGCGCGCGCAATGTCTAGCAGCAGACTCTTCGCCGTCCAGTTGATCTTCCTCTCGATCGACACGATGCGCTTGTTCGTCAGCGCCTGGAAGATGCTGCCATCACTGCGCGGCTCATAGTAGCACTCGCCCAGGTCCATAGGCAAAAGGTTCGACGGCGTTCCGGAAAAGCCAATGCGCTTGGCAAACAGCGAGTTGCTGCCCAACTCATGCCCACAAGCCGAGATCTTGAGTTTCTGGAAGTTCATGCACGACGGGAACACATGCTGGCGCACGTAATAGTACACGGCGCCAGACAACTTGGCGACCAAAAAGTGCAGGCGAGCGACCTGCGCAGAGTCCCGCAGCTGGAACAGCGGGAGTGGGAGCACTCCTGCGCCGGATTGCTTGTTCGTTTTGCCTTCCTTGATCGACGCAGCGAGCCCCGACGTGACCCATTCGCGGAACAACGCGCACGCCGGACGCTGGTCTCGCGGTCCAAGCTGTCGGCTGAAGTCTTGTTTCAGCTGAGACACGATGCGGACGAGATCCGACACGCGGATGCCCTCGTAGCGATACGCCAAGATCGTGAGCCCAATGAGCACGTCCGGGTGCGCGAACTCGGACGAACGACTGGGCACGTCCTTCCCGATGAACGGAACCGCCAACAGCAGACGCGAGTGCGAGTTTCCACCGCTGCTTGATGCTGCGGAGGCGTGTTCGCCTCGCAAGAGACCGTACGACACGCGGTTGATCTTCGACAACACGTGCGGCAGGATCGTGCGCAGCCAGTCTCTCCCCAGGTTCAGCAGCTTGGTCGACATGTCCGAGAGCCCTCCTTCGACGCTGGCGCGAAGACCCTCGTTGCCCTGCAGCTCCGCGCGAGAGCACGTCAAGTAGTGCTTGATCGTATCGAGGTCGACGTCCATTTTGCCCATTCGAAAGTGCTTCAAGAGCCACTCGAGCGCCAGCTCCGTGAGAATCGGCAGCATCTTGGTTTCGTAAAACTCCATGTCGAGCAGCACCAAATGAGGGAATTTCTGGAGCGAGTGCGCCTTATAGCCCTCCGCGAGCACTTGGTGCAGTTGTTGCACCAGCGCAGACGAATGACTGAGCTCATCGGTCGGGTTGGCAAGCACCGCGTCAATGAGATGGATGGGCAGCTCCCATCGGTTGGCCGCAAGGTCGATAGGGAACTTGTTGCCGATCGGGAAGTTCAACTCGGAGCGAAGCGGGTGCAACAGCACATCGACTTCGTCCATGATCAAGATGCCCTGTTGCCACAAGCGGATGACCTTGTACAGCTCGTCTGCCATCTCCGAACGGTCTTCCAGGATCCTGCGAATACGTCGGATATTCTGCGAAGACGCCAGCACGGGCAGCTCAATCACTTCGGTCGACTCTTCCAGCGAGTGCAGCAGCTCCACGAGCTTCAGCATCATCGACTTGATCGACTCGGGCGACGCGCACACAACGTCACCGTGCAAGCGCGCTCGGTTGAGCTTCACAAACAACTTGATCGCGTTGTTCGGGTCGTCCGAGACCGATCGATCGAATTCAAACGTGAAGATGCGCTTCCGGAGCACGAGGTTGCTGAATCTGCTTCGCAGCACTTGTCGCGACTGCTCCAAGAGTGCGGTTGGCATCACGTGCGTCACCAGGTGCTGCTTGTCGGCGAGAATGTACGTCAGCAGCGGTCCCACGACCGTCGTCTTTCCCGCCCCCATGATCATCTGCTGCACGCGGGAATCGCCTCGCGCCAGACTTCCCAGGAAACTGTCAATCATCTGCACCTGACGACCACGGAGCAGAAGATCAAAGACGTACTCAAACACCAGGAAACGCGGATCAAACTGCCAGCTCGATGACTCCGCACGCTTCAAGTAGTGGCGCTTGGACAGCAGCATGTCCGCTAGATCCTTCGACGCCTGGAGCGTTTGCTTGGAGCGGTTCGAGATATCGATGGGCGAGCTGGAGACTGGCGCTGTCAGCTGACCCAGAAGCGCGCGCGCAGATTGGATCGTTCGGTTGATGTGCACGATGCGGTTGCACAGGAACAAAACTGCTAGAATGCGCTCGGTCATGTCCTCGGGGATGCTCTTGATGTACGGGTTCCGGGCTTTCAAGTCGCCTTCAAACGAATTCGACGCCATCAGCGACGTCAAAAAGTCGAACGTGACGCGAGGGTACACGCCAATGCGTCTCTCCATGACGAACCGGTTGATCGCCACTTGCTCACGCTCGTCCGTGGCGACCTTTGTCTCGTTCAACACCTGTTCGATCTGCAGAATCTGCTTTTCCACAATCGCTCGGTCGTTGCTCCTCAGATTTTCGCAGGATTGGATCAGTTCGTGGAGGTTTGTCACTGCAGATCCACTCGATAGCGTGATTTCAACCGGAGTCACGCCCGAGATGAACGCGTCTTTGCTTTCGTTGACGCTCTTGGCGTTGATGCTGATGTCATCGCCCAGACGCTTCAGCAGGTCCTTCGCTGCTGCGGTTTGCGCTGCCGGGTGCTGCGACAGATCGAACGGCAGCGAGGCCGTCACTTTCATGTCCGGATCACAGAAAGTGATGAACTTCTTCACGTCCATCGAGTCCAGCGGGAACTCCGGGTTGATCGCCTGGTTGGTCGCTGCAGAGAATGAGCGCTGGTCGCACGAAGTGTTGGACGGTCCAAAGTTGTCGCCGCTCGAGTCCGCAGGCGCCAGTTCGATGTGGAACACGCTGTCCGCAGTGTCGTGCACGTGACTGAATTGGCTTTTGATCGGTCGAATCACCCGATCCTGGTGATCCTGGGCTTGCAGTTTGGCTTCAAACTCCTCCACGCTGTTGTCAAAGAAGAGCTTCAGCACTGTTCCGTACGTCATCTTGGAGTACAAGTTCGCGCCACGCGACAGCATTTGGGTGCTTTCGTGATCGCACGGGGACGACGACCACCGTTCGTGCGGGTGGGCGACCAGCAAAGCGAGTTGCGCCATTGGGTACGAAGGAACGCTCTCCTCTTCCCCTTCTTCCACTGTTTCACGCCCCCATCGAGAGAGCTTCAGGTGCAAGAACCGTGCGAACAAGTCGCCAAACGAGCGCGTGCACTCGTCTTCACCCAGACGAATGACAAGCTGGTTGTTGAGGCATTCGTACAGGAACAGGAAGCCCAATCCACGGTTGCTGCCGCTCACTTCGTCACCAACAATCGCACAGTTCCACACGAGCTTGGCTGCTTCTTCGTCCTCAATCAGGAAACTGTTGTCGATCCCCGTCGAATGCTTGGGTCGGTTGTAGCGGATGGTCGACAATTTCTTGCCATGCGTCGCCATATAGTCTTTGCCAAACATCCTCAGTTTCATCCACGGCTGCCCACCAACGCGACTCCGAGTCAGCTTGTACTCGAACGTTGCAGAGCTCACCTCGCTCACATTGTCGCAAAACGCTTTTCTCAAGCTCAGCAGCGGCGAGCGCTGGTGGCAGTTCGCGAGCGCTTCTTTCTCTTCCTCCAACGTCAGTCGGCAAACCGCATCCACGTGCGAAGTGGTGGTCAGGTAGTCGTGCAGTTCGGGTCGCAGCTTCCACGGCACCTTGTTGTCACTGTACGCCACCCCGAGCGACAGTCGAATACGACAAGCACAGGCATTCGGATGACGGTCGTCGAGCGTTTTCTCCAACTGATCAAAAATCCACTTCTCTTCGTCCGTGAACTTCACGTCCACGTTGCATCCGACGATCAGCTCCATCGCGGCAGCATAGTTTCTCGAAAGCAGACTCGTGAGGATCAGATACAGCGTGGAGCTTAGCGACGGCGGAAGCAAAAACGTGTGGCTCGAGTGAATGGGGTACGAGTAGAATCTCGTTTCCATTGCCTGCTGCCACCCCATCGACGCACGATCCGTCACAAGGAGCTTCGAAAATGGTTCTCCCTGGACTGCTGGGCGGTAGACGTCGTGGTTTGGGCAAATGAGCTTCAGATCTTTCGTGTCCGACTCAAGGACGAAGCAATCTGGCGTGAGGTCGATGATCGACTGGAGGTAGCTCGACACACCACTGCGAACTCCAAACGTCAAGTCACTCACACTCCAGCCGCTCTGATCCAAGACGTCCAGGCGAATCGAGTCCGAGGATTCTCGACGAGGCTTCAGCTTCAGCTTCAGTCGCGGAAGCTCAATGAACGCAATCGACGCAATGCTGAGAGCACTACCGTCCATGGGATTGTTTTCGTTCGGAGCGCACCAGATCAGAATGTGCGACAGATCTTCCACGCGAGAGAGCAGCTTCGAAAGCTCGAGGATATCCGCCGCCTTGGTTGCGTCCACCTCAAGCACGTTCAGCAAGTAGAGCGTCTCTCCGAACGTCTCTTCAATGACCTCCATTGTGTCCCCAGGCTCTTCGTCCTTCGTCTCTTCGTCGTCGACGTCCATTGGGGTTGGCAGAGCCTCTTCGACGGATTCTTCACGTTCCGAAGTGGCGGCTTCCACGCGATGAATCTCATCTTGGTTGTTGGGATCACTCAACCACGCCTTCGCCAACTCGATGTCTTTGTCAAAGATTTCCAACGCGTACTCCGCAGCTACGCGCGAAGGCAGTGGCTCAAGGCTCATCAGAAGCGCTATATTCTGTTCGTGAATGTCTTCTTCGCTCATCAGCAAATCTCCTGACTCAGCAGCGGCTTCGGCTTCAGCGATCTTTATTTGGTTCGCCTCATCCAACAGCCACTGGGCTGCCATGCCCACATTGTTGTGGTTCTGGCGCAAAGACACCCCACAAGCAGCATAGGAAAAGCCCATCGCCATCAGCTGAACGACGTCTTCATCTTGAATCTCGAACGCGTCATTCGAAGAAGCTTTCGCTCCAACTCTAGCATTTGACGGTGCTGCAGCTGCGACGGGAGCTGGCGGTGGTCTCAGCGAGTTTCTGCTTGTGAATCCGCTCTCGTCTCGACGGTTTGAGATGCGAGAAAACGACGTCTTGATCGACTTTCGGGTAATAACCGCCGATCGATCGTCCACAATCTCGACTTCCACGCGGTACCGGAACCACTGTGACTTGATGTCCACTGGCTCGCCTCGCAGTTTGTTGTCGTTGCCGAACCAGAAGCGGAACGCTTCAAGTAGACAGCTGGGAATAACTCCCTGCAGAAGTCGAGGAGGGACAAACTGCTCCGTGCCGTTCAGAGCCAAGTTTCTGCGCAGAATGACCAACGTCCCTCCGTTCGTCTGTCGCTCACGCGGATCACCAGCTGCCCGAAGTAGCAGCGGATCCTTCGGTCCATCATCAGGCGAGATGTTGAGCGGGAAACCATGGAGACTCATTCGCGAGTTCGATGTGAAGATCAGCTTACGGTACAAACGTCGTCCATGCGTCACAAGGCTGTAAATGTGTATGACTTGGTGCTTTCGATACGCGACGATCTCTTTGAACGTCGGCATCTTCTCCTTGTCCTTCTTGTCTTTAGGACCCTGGTCGTGTCCGATCAGTTGCACGCGAACGGCATTCGCTGGAAGGGGGTCTTCAGGGAGGAAGAACGTAAACTGCAGCTTCTTCTCCTCTGGGTCTGGAGGGTACTGCAAGCGGAGCACACCACCGACAAGGTCGACAAACCACTGCTCGTCGGGATGAGGATGATCTTCTTCAGAGTACGGGTCAAACGGACGCGAGAACGTCTTTCCAAGGTACTTGTACCCATCGACACCAGGCTCGTCCTTCTTGTCCGACTGAGCGGGGGCTGGTGCACGAGTAATTCGAGGCGTCGCACAAACGTCGCACACCGCGTTTGGGTTGTCGCCGTTGAAGTTTGCGCACGTGCAGGCAGGACACTCCCAGTACATCTTCAGTTCGTCCGAGGCAGAATCGTCCCCTGCTTGCGTCTCAGTGCCTCGTACGTACAGCACTGGCGCACCAACTCCCTGGTCGATTGGGTCAGTGGGATCGTCCCATTCGACCAGTTCAAAGTCCGTGCCGATGATATTCACCCACAGCCGATGCTCCTGTCGTGCAACAAGACCGCAGTGAAGCGATTTGCTGCCAAAGATCGCCTTAAAGTCAGCGTACTGGGTCATGGAGTCTGGAACAGGCTTCAGCTCATCGTTTCGCCACAGAATCTCGCCCGTCTGAGTGTCCAACTTGAGCTCCGTCCTCTTGCAAAAGTACCGTCCAGCACCAGTCACATCGGCTTCTTCGCTCCAGTCGTGCTTCTCGTCTGAGTCAGCAGACCGCAACGCAATGCGAACAATCGATCCCAAGACCTCATAGCGGACGTTCTTCCCCAGACTCGTGAGCCATTTTACCACCGCACGGCGATGAATCTGGATCGTCTCGAAAATCTCCTCTTCCAAGACTTCACCTGGCGGAAGCTGCAACTCGTTTCCATCGCCATCACGCAGCGCAACAATGCTAGGCGCTTGGATGGTTTGCATACCAATCTTCAGATACAACGGTCGCCCCTTCAGGTACTTGTCAAGCGAGTTCTTGGACACATTCTCAGTGTTGATGCCTTGCGCTTGCAGCCAACGCAGCAGTCGCTCTTCTGCCGATAGACCGGACTTCTCATCCGCATTTTCCGCAGACAGCTTCATCCCAAAGCAGTGCCAGTTGCGAACGTACGCGACCGATCCGATCATGCTGGACACTCGCTCAGGGGTGTACTCGGACGCGCGAAGACTGATGTGCAGAAGCGCCAAGTACGAGTGGATCACGCAAGCAGTCTGCAGATTGTTCGCCGTCTCGGCCTCCTCTCTCCACTTGTGCAGCGTAGCATGCGCAAATCCGAAAGCGTATCCCACCAATGACTCGCGATACGTTTCCAACTTGGCGGCTTTTCCATTCCCATCATTCACCAAGCAGTAGTCGATCGCAAAGGTCACGTAGCGCAGCACGTCGACAGCGAGCTTGATCATGAACAGGATGAACTTCGCATCCGCCGAGTGCACGGACGCCTCACCGAGTTCTTTGATCGCGTCCAGCATCTTCATCAACGGCGCAATGATCGCGTCGGGGGCGTAAATGAGCTCATTCAGCAGAAGTCCATTCATTGTTCCGAGGTGATCTTCGCATTTCTGGTGCTGCACCCGGGCGTCAAACACCCGCTGGATCGCCTCTTCGTGCAGCAAAAGCGTCGATTTTCGCAACGGCACGTAGGATACGTCTTCCTTCTTCTCGTCCGTGACCCAGTCTCCGCTCTCAAACAGCACTGCCCGGAAGAGGTTCTGCAGCATCGGGTTGAACAAATACGTCACGCGGTCTCGAGACGAGAAAAACGTCGCGATGAGCGGGATCCTCGAGTACGGAACCGTCAAGTAGCTCATCAGGTACTCCGACTCTTCTGTGGACAGCGTGCCATTGAACGTTGGCAAGTCTGTTAGGTGCATAATGTCATCCTCAGTGATCGGCGAAGGTAAACTCTGTGCAGTCGTGGAATTCTTTGAGGCACTCAACAGCAATGCGCCAAGCTCAGCTGGACTCGAGATCACTGGACCCTCACCAAAGAAGATCTTGCGCTCCATGAACCCGACGACCTCAACATCTGCGATGTCCTGGTCGCTGCCTCGAAAGTTCGTCACTTCCCACTTCAGGGTTGCGTTCAGAATCCGAGTGAGCCCTCGCATCCCAAAGAAGTTGCGTCGGTGGCTTGAAGTGGAGTCGTCAAACGAGAGCTGCCACATCTGCCAGTGCTGGTGCGCCACACGTCGACGCATCAACTCGATCTCCTTCGTCTCCATGGTCGATAGAAACTTCACCACCATCACAAGATCACGCGCTAGCGCTACCTCAGGATGCTCGCGAGCCATCGGAGTGTCATCGCTGCAGAACCACTCCATCAGAGCTTCCATCTCGGTCGGCGGAGTCGGATTGTCCGGCTCAATGAGCTGGTAGTTGTACTTCTCCATGAGCTGGCGGAAGAAGATCAGCGTTGTCGAGTACTTCTTCAGCTCGATCTTGTCCTCCGGCATGTGGTACTGGAACAGCTGAAACTTGGAAATTTCGTCTTGCTTGTTAAAATACGCCAGCACACGTCCACGCGCGATGCAGAAGTTCGGACGCGCGAACTCCATGAGCGACGTCATCTTCTGGAGCGAAAAGTTCGCCTTGCAAAACTTGTGCCCCAGCACATACCCGCCCTCTTGCTCCATCATCAGAGAGATCTCCAATGGCTCGTCCGACGCTGGAGTGCGAAGCAGCGCATCAAACATGCTCAGCGCACACAGCGACGCCAACGATCGCTCCGAGTCGAAATGGCGCGACGGCTGCTCCATGGATTGCCAGACGCAGCCCAGAGTCATCAGCGAAGAATAAATCAGATTCAAACACCGCAGCTGCATCTCCTTGGTCACCGGTTGTCGCCACATGCACGACGACACACCACCAGCGTCAGGAGACGGCTCGGGCACTGGGAGCACTTCAACCAACAAGCTCGTGAGAAGCTGGATCACTTCGTGGTGCAACGAGATCCGAGACGACGATGAGCCTTCTGCCGCTCGGGTCAGCAGGGATTCGCACAAGTTTCGACAGCGCAACAGCGCTGCGACAGCGAGAGGAATTGAGTTGACTCGCTCGGGGACGTCGAGAAAGTTTCCAAGAGTTGGCGCGTGAGTCTCCGCCGTGCTTCCACCGTATTCGTCTTCTTTTCCCTTGAGCTTCAAGAGTCCCGCGTTCGCATGCGCAATGAACGGGATCTCAGGCTTGAACTTCGCATCTTCTTGCGACGTCTCGCCAGCGTTTGACTCGCTGATTTCCTTCACCAGCGTTCCCACTCGCGCCATCAAAGCGTTCACGTGGCTGAGACCCGATCGGTTGACATTGCTTTTGGAGTTTTGCATCAGCGTCTTCTGACCAATTTGCTTGGTCACCATGTCGATGCAGGTCTTGTCCGACAGCGACAGCGCAGCCTTCGGCAGCTTGAAGTCGCTGCTGTTCCACGGGAAGAAGCGTCCGGTCGGATCAGACTGCACCAGTTCTCGACCTCTCGGCGTCAAAATGTTGCCATCCAGACCGCGAAGAATGAGGGTGGGCACTGCATTCACTCTAAACGTCTGAATCAGCTGCTTGCGAGCTTCGATTTCAGCGAATGGGACGATCAGCCAGGATTCAGCTGGCAGGTCGCCAACGAGAGCCGTGTAGTCGGCTTGCTCTTGATCCACAGAGAGGACGATGATCACGAGTTTGCGGTTGGAAGCTCGGAGCTCTCGGGTCAGCGCCGTCAACACCTTGGTGAACTTTCGGCACGGAGCGCAAGTGGATCTCGCAAAGTAGATGCCGACCACCGCATCTGAAGGGATCGACGCGATGCTGTGGCTTCCTTGAAGCGAGTCCAGTAGCGAGATCGACGAGAGCGTTTGTAGCGCGTTGTCCAAGACACCCTCAGCGAGTGCTTTCGAAGGGCTGTTCACCATCTCTAAATCGAGGACAGTTCGCTGAAAGAATCGATATCGAAGCTTGTAGAAAATCGCATACTTCACTTCGGCAGGCGAAAACGCGCCGGAGCGAAGGCACAGGTACCGAATTGCTTCGATTGTGCTCTTGCAAAAGCCCAAGTTGCTTCGTTGAGGAGTGTGCACGGTTCCAAGACCGGCATTCGTCCACATTGGAGATTTCTCCGCTTCTTCAAACGCAATCGGGATCAACTTGTCGCCCGCGAGCCACGGCAGCAGCACGTCGTAGACTGTCTCCACTCGGTGATACTCGGACGGCGGCTTGCGCACCCAGAGCGAGAACAGCATCGTCCAGAACGCCATATCCAGAAAGCGCTTCGGAGGAATCGAGCCAATCTGCACACACGACTGCACTCGGATCTTGTCGCAGTCGCTCTTGATCACTTCTGCGCTGTCCTTCGCGCTTGTGGACACTGTTTGCGGGTGGTACATGTCTGCGCCTGGTCCCTTGTTGCACACCGTAAACGTGTAGTTGTCGTCGTCGATCTTCTCCACAATATACATGATCGTGTGGCTCGAGATGTTGCTGATGAACCCACCGGGGACGAGTATCGGTTCACCGCGCTGCAAGTTCTGCAGCTGCGCTTTCCACTCTTTCAGAAACGCTTGCAGCTGCTTGGCATCCGCGATCTTCATCGCCTTCTCGGTCCACTCCTTGCACTGCAGCAGCTGCGGAATGAGCTTCTCTTGCACAAACTGCTCTTGCGGCCCCGTCAACACGAACGCCACGGGGTCGTCTTGTCCAGTCGAGGCGCTCTGCGCGAACGCCGACTGCGGGTGCAGCACCTGCGCGAACGCGTCGAGCGTGCCCATGAGCGCCTGCGGACTGCCGCCGGCCTCGTAGGGCGTGTTGCGCAGGAACGGGTCGCCGAAGAGCCCGATGAACGCCGCGCTCTGCCAGACGCCTTCCGCCATCGTTGTCTCTTGTCTTCTTCCTCCTCGTCTTCCTGTTGAGCCAAGAAGAATGCGGAATGACAGAACCGCACCAAAGGGGAGATGCATACCAAAAAGAAGATTGCGGGATCTTTTATCCAACGCATTTCTACCAAGCAGATAAGATTGAAAGGGTTCTCATTGGGTGAAAACCACAATTTTGAGAGTGATGGTCTGTTCTCAGACATGGTTTTGACCAATGAATGGCGAGTTGAAGTGCAGCGATTGGTCCGAAAGTGTCTGCCAGGCAGAGTGATGGTCACACAGATCTTTCGGGTACAAAATGGAGGGTCTCTGAGCAGTCCGATGCCCATTTCAACCCAAGCGGTTGCCATTGCAGGTCGCCATGTTTCAACCTGTGAATGGTGAGGGCTGATGCTTTTTTGTGCGAGGGTGTCTTCGCAGGCAATCGCGTTTCCCCCTGAAGCGCCTCTTTGTTCACTGACGGCGAGGGCTTTGTGTAGTGTTGCGATCCCGAACTTCCCACTCCAGTTGAGCGAGCATTTGGACGTTATTATTTACATTATGTACTTGAAATCAATTGAGCGATCGAAACATCGCATGGTGAGATGGCAAACTAGTTGCTTGCAGTCTGACGCAATAATGTTGATGGCCAATCGATGCAGTATTTGTTGGCTGTACTTTGTGTGCGGCTTTTCATCCTAGCTAAGCACAATGGGAAGCACACTTCCACTAATGAACTTTTGAGCTCAGTGCTCAAAGTGCAGCTTCTAACGCGACTCGTTAGTGGAAGCGAGCCGCTCGCGGCTCTGTGTACTGAAACTCGTCTTTGAGAAACACGGAGATCCGCAGGCAAACACTTCCGACTTCGACTGAGTTCAACCTTCTTATCACAGCTTCGCCATTCGCAGTCGTTAGCGAACAGTTCTGCTGCAGCAGCAGATATACCAAAGCCGGATTCACTACGCAAAACAGACCGCGAACCCTGGTCGGTGCTCTTGCGCGGAGCCTCGTCAGTGCTATTTGAGTTCAGCTTCCGCAGCTCCATAAACTGACTCATTGCGGCCCCCTTCTGAGCGTGTCGAGCATTGAGTCTTTCAGCACACGAGATGATAGCCAAAGCTCCGACCTTCCCGAACTCAGCAGCTCAACTCGCAATGAAACAAAAAAACGATTCTTTATGTGGCGTTATCTTGAAATCCTCTCGGCAATGGAAGCGTCGCATGGCGAATTGCTCGACTGCTCTCGTAACCGATAGATCTAACGCATGTACTCGCTAAAGCTCAGGTTGGAAGCGCAAAAGAAAATGAGGAATGGGTTCGCTCAACCACCGAGCACGACAACCGAGCGAGTTTGTGTCCCAAGCGCATGAGTTCGTATGCAATACCTGCTGGTGACAGCCAGCGTCCTGGACCAATTCAATTCGACCGAGAGCCAAAGATCTCGTGAGGCCACATGTGTGTCCCTTCTTCAGGCGTTGCGTGTTTCTCAAGATCCCAGTTCCGCCAAAGCTTTTGCTCTAAGCTCTGAGGCGTTATCTGAAATCTATTGCGGACAAACTGACTGGCGCGTGCAGAAAGATCGCATGCTGGCAAGCGGACTGGCTTTCGCAACCGACAGATCTTCAGAAGTCGCACAAGCCAACTTGGCTTGGCTTCTTGAACTGACGGTGACGCTGGTGTTGTCATCTCGCGGCTGCTTTTGGAAATTGGACCAGAAGAGAAAAAAAGATTCAGAAAAGGAACCAGACTCCCTGTCGCTCTTCAACTTCCAATTTCCACCAATCATCTATTTCAAATCTGATTTTCAGCGAATCACATGCACGTGAATCTTTGGAGCGAAAGGGCGTCACTCGTACCTTACCGAAGTGTACTCCTTCCACCTGAAGTTTGCCCCCTACAGTATGCGCGCACGAAGGTGAAGAGCTAAAATTAGTGTGTGAAACGGCTGCGAATGACTGGCGGGGGCACGACGCCACGTACCTTCCTGCAGCAGCAAGGGGCAACGCTGCGACGCCGCCAGAATAAAATACCAGAGAGGGGGTTTCGCATACCATAGGCACCCCAGATTCCCGATCGATCTGGGGGCATGCAGACCTTGTCCAGCGGCTGGTTTATTTCCGGATTTGCCTCGTGCTCCACACACCCTCACACCTGGCGCGCAGCTGTGGGCGGAGATCATCAACGACACCAAGCGTTTGTTTGCTAGAAGCCGCCGCGACCGACGATCGATTGATTGATCGACCGACTGACTTCCAGACACACAAACAGACTCACAGACCACCATGGTGCTCACAGCTGCGCGACTCGTATGTGAAGGCAAGGGCATGGACCAGCTCACGCACGTCTGGCAGGACATGAACGCGTACCTGGACGACTCGCAGCGCTGGACCATCGAGCAAGCCGCGGCGAAAGGGTTCAAGTACCTCGTGCAGCATCTGGCGCTGGCGGTGCCCAAGCAGCCGGCGAGCGAGACGGAGAACTCGCTCGTCATGGACTTTGCTGCGCGCAATGGCCATCTGGAGATCTTGAAGTGGCTGCACGCGACCGAGCGACTCAGCGGATGCTCGACCCGCTCGATGGACGACGCAGCGAAGAACGGGCACCTGGAGATCGTCCAGTGGCTGCACGAGAACCGAAGCGAGGGCTGCACGACGAAAGCGATGGACTACGCTGCGCAGAACGGACACCTCGCGATTGTGAGCTGGCTGCACGCGAGCCGCTCGGAAGGTTGCACAACTAAAGCGATGGATCTCGCAGCACAGAACGGCCACCTCCAGATGCTCGTCTGGCTCGACGCGAACCGAAGCGAGGGTTGCAGTTCTGCGGCTGTGAACCATGCTGCCTCGAGCGGTCACTTGGACGTCGTTGAGTGGCTCTGCGAGCACCGCAAGGAAGAGTGCAAGTCCTCAGCGATGGTCAATGCCGCGCGTAACGGCCACGTGTACATTCTCGAGTACCTCGGCGTTCACTTTCCAGCTCTTTTCGAAAGCGTCGGTGCGAAGATGGTGCACGCTGCGACTGCAAAGGGCCACCTGGCGGTCTTGAACTGGCTGATCACTGCGCTTCCGATGAAGTCGCTCAAGTGCGAAGAATCGAATGGCTCGTGGATGGACGTCGCTGCCGAGTACGGTCAGGTGAGCATCCTTCGCTGGTTCCACGAGCACTCGACTGCGCTCCCAATGGGGATTGACGGCAACTTGCCTGCGTGCACCGTTGATGCGATTGAAAAGGCTGCTGGCAATGGTCACAACGAGGTGCTGGAGTACCTCTACGAGAAGGAGCTCGTGAACCTGACGGACGAGAGTGGCGCCATGAAAGCGCTTGTCGCTGCCGTGCAAGGCGGGCACCACAACTGCGTCGAGTGGCTCGTGCTGCACTTCCACGATCTCTACGAGACGCGATCCGCTTCGACTGCCGCGATGGACGCCGCCGCTGGCTCTGGACACGTCGACATTCTCCAGTTTCTGCACGAAGGGCAGTCGACTGCGTCGTGGAGAGCGAGCTCGAAAGCCGTTGAAGAAGCTGCTGGTAAAGGGTTCCTCGACGTGCTGATTTGGCTCCACGCGAATGAAGCCGCCATGATGGCGGGAGGCGATGTTGGCGCTGAGAACGGAGACGAGGTTGAGGATACAATGCCGTCGCTGTGGACGCCGATGGCGCTGGAGCTCGCGGCGACGAATGGCCACCTGCCGGTCGTGCAGTGGCTCTCGGACCACCACCGCAGCGAGTGCAACAGCGTGGAGGCGTTCAACGCCGCTGCGTACATGGACCACTTGGACGTCGCGCGCTTTCTCTACGCGAACGTGCGCGCGTCGTGTGTGATGGAGCAGGCGCTCGAGCACGCGGAAGAAGGCGGCGCGGAAGACACGCTCCTGTGGCTCCAGTCGCTTTCGGCGTAGAGATAAACTATATTATAGAGTGAATATGCATGAATGGATGCACACACCATCAACCTAGATGCACAGGAAGAGTTGCGTTCGTCGATTATTAGATTCGATTTGCTTGTTTAGGATAAATGCATTTGCTGCAAGTGCTGCAAGCAGAGTCTTTATGTTTTCTACCTCTGGCGTCACTTCGTACGTGCGCAATGCTGCGGCGATCCTCCGTAAAGCCAGCAAGGGCATTGCCATCTCCATCATGTGGATACGAATTGAACGATGCCGTTTTGCTTGGCTGTCAGAAGTGGGTTGGTTTGGTGTAGGCGCTATTTTTTGGCTGATTTGATTTGTCTTTTGTATGGAAATCAATTGTTTGCAATAATAGAGAGGTTTGTGATACCCTACCGTAGTTAAAAAGGTAAACTGCCTTCACTTCACTTCGCAAATCTCAAGCTACGCAAATGGGTCAAGCAGCAGGGCATCCGGAGCGGCGGGTGCTCCAGTTCGCCGCGGCGTCGCGCGCAGTCGTGGCGCTGGTGGCGCTGCTCACGGCGCAGATCGCGACGCCATACGACACGTCCACGCGGCTTGAATCCGGCTCCAGCTCGCTGCTGTCGGCGTTCGCGAACTGGGACGGCGTCTACTATGCGCACATCGCGCGCCACGGATACGACTATGAGCACGTGCACGCGTTCTTCCCTCTCTACCCGATACTGATGCGCGCGCTCAGGTGCGTGGCAGCGGGCGAGCTTTGAGCGCATTGAATGGGGATTCGCTATTAACATTGCGACGAACTGTGACTTCTGTTGTTGTTGCAGCTGGGCTCTTGCTCCGCTCGGACCATCGATCGCAACGCTCGCGAGCGGATGGATCATCAGGTACTCACTCTATGCGATTCAATATACACCCGTTGTGCCAATATGGCGGCCGGATGATCGCTACTGACCCCTTGTGTACTAATTTTGATATAGCAACGTGAGCTTCGTGCTGGCGGCGCTGTGGCTCTATCGATTGGGGCGACTGGTGCTGAACGATGAGCTCGTGGCGCGCCGCGCCGCGTACCTCTTCTGCATCGCACCGTCGAGCATCTTCATGTCCGCTGTCTACTCGGAGAGGTAAGCAATTGTCTTTGCATCTACGTTGATCGTGTGTTAGTACTAGCTTTAATCCACGGTGCATCACTGTGATTGGCTTCCGTCAGCTTGATGTGCGCGTTCAGCTTCTGCGGCATGCTCTACTTGGAAAAGCACAAGCAAAGCGGGCGTTTCTCGGAGCTGCTGCTATCTGCAGTGGTGTTTGGATGCGCCTCCGCCACGCGCTCAAACGGGATTCTCTTATCACGTACGTGTGATCACGATGGGTACACAATTACTTCCATCTCTCTGTAGACCTCACCTAACTGCTGATCACTATTGTATTGCTTGTTTTCCTACAGTGTACATCGCGTGGCATCGCCTGTGTGTGTCGCCATCGCCACTCACGACAACCAGTGCATTCCTGCGCTATTGGATCGTCACCGTGCTGCTTGGCGTCATCGCAATCGGCCCCCAGATCGCGTACTTCGTCTACGGCATGCTCGTCTATTGTCCGTCGCTATTCGGATCGCATTCGTTATCTTCGTTGCTGACTGACGACCGCAGCTGGTGCGCAAAGGTGATCCCGAACTTCTCCGCGATGTACATGTTCATCCAGAGCGAGTACTGGAACGTCGGGCTCTTCAAGTACTACGAGCTCAAGCAGATCCCCAACTTCCTGCTCGCGGCGCCGATCCTGATCCTCAGCGCGTACTCTCTCTTCCAGTTCTTCCGGTCGTCATTACCATCCGCACCAAGCAAAAGCCATCACCGCCAGGGCCACACAAGTCTCGAGGCGCCGTACTACGTGCACTGGCTCTTTCTGCTCATGAATGCGCTGCTGGTCGTGCACATTCAAGTGACGACGCGGCTGCTCAGCGCGTGCCCGCCGCTCTTCTGGGCACCAGCGGCGTTCATGCTGAAGCGCGTCAAGAACAACAGCAGCAGCGCTGGTGACAGTAGCACTGCTGCAGCGCCGTCAACAATGTCGCTGAAGGGGAAACTGGTGGTGGGATACTTTCTGCTGTACTGCGTGCTTGGCGCAGTGCTCTTTCCGTCGTTCTACCCGTGGACATAACAAAGTTGTTATTGATGGTGGAGTAGCTCTGAGCGATATTCGATGAACTAGAATTGGATTGTTGTCATGGAGCCATCGCACAAGTCCGCCCATTGTGATCAGCTGACGAGTTGAATGAAACATGAAGAAACACAAATAAACGAACAGAAAGGTTTGACGGTAGCTCGTGAGACTGCCACGCGGATGTTTGTCGTGCCTATTGCAAACGGCAGCATATCCGTCTTTTCGATTCACCCGACGACTGGGAGCACGTTCATCATGAGCGCGCCTTTGATCGGGTGGGTGAGCGCCATGCCGTCCGTGATCGTCTGGCCGGGTACGAGCGCCAGGTGGAACTTGCTCAGCACCATCGCCACGACGATCTTCATCTCCACCATCGCGAGGTTCATACCCAGGCACGTGCGCGGGCCGGCGTGGAAAGCCGGGAACTTGAACGGCGAGGCATGGACGAGCTTCCCGCTCTGCGGGTCGAACCATCGCTCCGGCTTGTACTCCCGCGCGTCCTCGCCCCACACGCGCGTCATGCGACCGAGCACGTACGCCGAAACGGAGACCGTCTGGCCCTTGCGGACAAACGTGCCGTCGCGCAGCGTCACGTCTCGGTTCGCGGACCTGCTGTTGCGCGGCACGGCCGGGTGGAGCCGCATTGTCTCGCGCAGAGCGGCCTCCAGGTACACCAGCTCGGTTGTCTGCTCCATGGACGGGGTGGAAGCCTTGCCCTGGTAGAGGTCCGGGAGCTTGCTACCGAGCTCGTTGCGGATTTTCTTCTCGACCTGCGGATGCTGGCTCAGCAGATAGAAGAACCAGCTGAGCATCTGCGCCGTGGTGTCTCGCCCTGCGATCAGGAAGTTGACCACAATGTCGCGCAAGTACACGGGGTCGAACGCGTCTTTAGCTTGTGCCGAGTCGGCATCAGCGCTCACGTTGTCGAGGAAGAGCGACACAATGTCCTTCTTCTTATGAGCCTGGGACTGCATGGTCTGGCGGTTCTCGAGCGCCTGAGTGATAATTGCGAGCACTAGGTCATCGATCGCTCGGATGTGCTGCTTGAACTCTTTCTCGACGCCGATGTTGAGCAAACGCTGCGTCCTCCAGAACCAGGACGGACGCAACATCCGCAGCACGAGGATGCGCTGCGCATTGTCGAACGCGACTGCGAACGGGTGGTCCTCGGTCGCCTCCAGCGTGTCCAGCTGGACACCGAAACCAATCTCCGCGAACGTGTCCATCGTAAAGCGGTTCATCAGCTTGAAGACGTCGATCGGCTGCTTCGCCGCGGCGGTGCGCTCCAAGATGCCGTTGACCTTCAGCGCGTGCTTCTGGATGCTCTCGGTCATGGACTCGCGCAGCGCTCGCAGCGAGAAGAGGTTGCTGGCGGTCTTCCGCTGGTGTGCCCACTGCTTCCCGTCCGCGGCGAAGATGCCGGCGCCGAGCAGGCCCTGGAAGACGCTGATCTTGAACGGGCCTTTCTCGAACGCGTCAAAGTGGGTCTTGAGCACGTCTTCGAACTGCTCCGGGGTGCTCAGCACCAGCATGTCCGGGTTGCCCAGGATGCGCAGCAAGAAGGGTTTCCCATCGAAGGCCTCGACCTGCTCCGTGATCCACTCGGCCCAGCGGTGACCGTGCTTCACTGCGTGGAGCGTGTTGTAGAAGACCGGGAGCGTTCCTTTGGGGCGAAGCTGGGGCTGGGCGATCTGCTTCTTGGAAGAAGAGGACACAAGCTGCTCGAATGCCCAGTGACCAGCGAAGATCGCGGCGAGCAGCAGTAGGAGACCCGCGCCTGCGTGTTCCCAGAAGCTCTGGAAGCTGAGAGGAGACCACATCGGGCCTGCGGGTGTGAAACGGAGTTCCTCGCTTCTTTTCGAGACCGGTTCTTGGTTCTTGGTTCTTGGTTCTTGGACGCGGGGGCGATTCGAGTGGCGAGGCGGCAAATTGCGAAATGAATGAATGGACGAGCGTGCTTTGCGTTGCGTTGGGGATCGGTCTTTCTCTCTCCAGTCCGCTGGCGATGTGGTGAGGGGGCGTGACTTGGCGAGTGGGTGGGTTCACTGGTACTGCTGGGTTGACGGAGGCTGACGACCCCAATTTCTCAGAAGTGGCGGCCGTTGAAGCTGAAACTCCATCGCAAAGTGTTAGAAGTTCCGCTCAGTTCTGATAACAGTTACTACCTCTGAATGAAGGGGCCATAATCAAGTCATCGGAGTTGGATCTGAGATGGCACGTGTGGTCGAAACAATCGGATTTTCGAAGTTGGCACCTGCCCATGCGCTCCCAACTTTCGGTTGTCGCCTTGATGAAACCTGAGCACGACGAGTGCGACGCATCGGGCTCAGCTGGCCTCACACTCCGGGATTTAATGCGCCAGGATCCGAGAGTCGACGTTTAAAGCACGAGGACAGGTGCATGGAAGACTTATCTGCAGACCAGACAGGGACTGCGTACACGGAAAGATTTCCATTAGGAGCGTTAGACAGATGATAAAACGAACGACCTGGAAATTGGGCACCTCTGTTGAGTGCGTTCGTTCGCCTTCATGTTTGCTATATCGAAGCCCGACATTGTACGACAGCTTTTACTCACTTCAATCCATCCGTAAGGCCCCGCCACGCGCGCACCGCTGCTGGTGTCTCCTGGACAAATGGTACAACCAACTCAAACAGTTCGCAAAGCGGTTAGCTGAACGAGCTATAGCGTTAAACACGCAGAGAAAAAAAATGAAAGGGTAGGCTTACGGAAGCGCTCGGATGCACGATATGCTCCAAGCGCTGCTCTCCTTCCCGCATCCGCTTGGACACATTTCGCTCCTGCAGCATTCGCAGCCTGATAGCGCTTTGCATGCTCCTTCCTTACTCTTTCGCTTGACCCTCCGTTGCTCAATACGATTCGCGCTGAGACCGATTCCACAACTCAGGTCTTCTTGAAACCACGCGTCTTTCACTTGCTGAGCACGCTCCAGGTCAGCTTGCGCAGCGCGAAGGTCCTTGTTGGTTCAGCGCTTCCTCGTCCAGCATGCAGCTACAGTTGATCAAGCTTTTGCGATATATTCATGTGTGTGGGGCAGATCATCTTCGGTCGTCCGTCCGTCCGCGTCGCCCAGGATGATTCCTGCGCCAGCACGAACGCGTGGTCGTGTGGATACTGTTCTGTGTTACGAACCAGCCCACGCGCTCGATGCCGTTTGCAGAGCTCCATGATGTTGAACACTGCGAGCTGGAGTCCACTTCGCGCACAAGGCCTCGTCACCTCACAAAACGAGGAGGACACCGAAAAAATTGATGATGGGCACTATCGCACAAAAAAACAGCCATTCTTAAAGTGAGACGCGTTGAGTGAGTCGTCATGAAATCCTGCAAGTTTGAATAAACGAGGGATGTCCATTTTGCTCTGGTGAACTCGCAATGAGAGCGCATATTGCGCTATATGAACTGCTTTAATTTAGTAATACATTGTCAAACCTTAGAAGACGGTCAGCTGGGAGTCCGCGTCGTACCCGAGCTTGGTCAGCGCCGGGATGCACGCGTGCTCAATCATCCCTGGTGGCCCACACATCGCTACATGCGTCGCATTCGCACCGATCACATCCTCAATCATTTCAAGCGATATCAGAGTAGTCCCGTAGCTGCTCGCGCTTGAGGACGGAGTCTTCTTCAGAAACTCGGTCTTCTCCTTCTCGTCCATGTCCGTCAGTGCGAAGAACAGCGTACAGTTGCTTGGCTTGAGCCTCTGGAGGTGCTCGAGCTCCTCGCGAAGCAGTAGATCATCTGCAGTGCGCACACAGTAGATGAGCGCCACTTTCGTGTCGTCCGCAGGATTCGTCAGAATCGCGCGCATAACTTGGTAGATCGGTGTGATCCCAGTGCCTCCGGCGATGAACCCGAACTTGCTCGCGTGCATCTTGACGCTCTTGCCTTCTATTGAGAACTCGCCTTGCGAGAGGTACGTGAAGTGGCCGAGCGGTCCTTCCATCTCGATTCGCGAGCCCAAGTGCAGGTTGTCGAGGTACTGCGAGAAGACGCCACCCTCGGGGTGCACTGGGTTCTCGCCCGCAAAGTAGATCTTGATGAGGAACGACACGAACCCAGCGTCCTCTTCGTCGTTGGTCGAGATCGGCGTGTAGGGCCGCACGACGGTCTTGCCATTGACGTTGCCGTACAGGAAGACGTGGTTGCCCACGGGCAGTCCGAGTCGGAGCTCTTTCGCAGGCAGCGCGAACCGGAAGATCCTCGAATCGTGGCTCACGTGTTGCTTCGAAATCAGGACAATCGGCACGCGTTTACCGTTCAGCGCAATGGGTGGAGAGGAAGTCTTGCCGTCTTGGCCAGCTGATTCAGTCGACTTCTGGGTATCAGAAGGGGCGACTGGTGAAGCCTGGGGCGTGCTCTCAGTTGCTTCTCCATCCTTCGGCTTCAACACTCCGATGCAGTACTTCTCGAGCATCTTCCATGCTTTCGCAGAGTGGATCGCCTCGAACTCGTCCGTGGCATCCGCGCCGCTGTTCAGCAAAATGGCGCTTGCGCCTCCAGGGTGGCTCTGGAGAAACTCGGTGGGGTCGTAGACGAGACCACGGCAGACGAACCAGCAGCTGTCCTCAGTGTTGTGTTTGGCCACCTCTTCCTCAGAAATCTCAGGTAGGTTTGCTGGATGAGGCTGGTGCACCTTGCTCGAGTCCACTGGCTCAGGTTGCTCGTGTCCCGGACCGTCCAGTACGGCACTCTTTACGAAGGCCGGGCGAGTCTGACCCTTGCCCGGCACCATCCAGCCCTCGTTCTTGCCTCCGACTTGGGTCGGGTGCTCGAAGTGGAACTCTTTCGGACCGTCCGTCCTGATCATGACGCGGAACCACGCGTTGTTCATCATGCCCGTGACGTTCCAGGTCGGAAACTCCGGCTGGGTGTTCATCGACGAGTCCCAGGCGCGCACGCAGATCTCAGTCGCTTGAGCCAGCTTTTGTACAGGAATCTCCAGCTCGTAGTGTGCCCAGCACCACATCTTCCCATTGGCGTTGGGCTTCTCCATGTAGATGACGCGGCAGATGTCCCACGTAGCGCCGTCGTCTAGCGTCACTTCCACGCGAATGATGCGTCGCCCACCACCCGAGTACGCATATCCGCGTACTGTGTACGACGGATCGTCACCTGAGAAGTTATTCAAGTTGAGCTCCTCCATGTGCGCTGGGGACAGTAACACCGAGTTGACGTTGAGCTCCTGGATGACGTACTCAGGCTTGACCCACCAGTTCTCCGCCTCGGCTCTCTCTGAGCCCACGTCGGATGGAAGCACACGGTTGTCATGCAAATGGTACGGATTGTCGGACTCGCGCTCGCTGACGTGGATCCGTGCGAGCCACTTGACCATTCGTCCGCCAATGTGGCCAGGGACTATGACACGCAGTGGGAATCCATGATCTGGACGCAAGGGCTCGCCGTCCATCTTCCAAGCCACGAGCACATCGCAGGACGGATCCAGAGCAGTGCTCGCTGGGATGCACGTCCCATAGTCGCCCTTGGGGAGAGCGTCGGCGCCTTCAAACCACACAAAGCGAGCTTTCGAGCGGTCGACGCCGCAGTGAGCGAGCAGAACGTGCAGCGGGATCCCCGTCCAGACCACAGTCGACGCGCCGCCGGCCCCCCAGTTGAAGCCCTGCGACTTCTTGATCATGTTGAGCTCCTTGCGGCGGTTGCCAGCGCACACGAGGAGCACGGGGATCGATACGATATCGTTCTTGAAGGTGTCGACCAGCTCTTGGGGAGAGAACTCCAGTGGTCGATCCACCAGTCCGTCCACTTGGAAGCGGTGGGAGTCCCAGTCCAGTCGCGGGACCGCACCGTGGTTGCGCACATAGTGCACTGGCGTCGGCGTGATGAACGACCGCAGTTGCTCCAAGGGTGGCTCGCTGTTGAACGGGTGGCGACCCGTGAGTCGGATGAGCTCCGGGTCGCGCGGCACCCAGTCGTCCGGCGTGCCGACGTCGCGAGGATCGATGCCGGTGCTGGAGCTGACTGAGCTTTGAGAAACGGTGGTGGTGGTCCCCATGATGTTGCTGGAGAGGGTACTTGCTTGGGAGACGAGATATTGATAACTAATACGCGAGTGAGCGGCGGCACCGGAAAAGCGCGCTTCTTTGTTTTGTGCATTTCTGGGTGACTCACTGACGTGGCTTTGTGCTGCTGGATCAGAAGGAGATGGGCTCAGGGTCATGACGCGGACGCTCACTCGAGCTGGTGACCGCAGCCCCACACGAAGGGTGTCGTCCTGCCTGCGACAGCAGCAGTGTCACACGAAAGTTGAGCTTCTGCATGTATGTACTCATGGAATTTTCCGTTTGCTCTTTGACGGTCCCTTTAGGACGCCATTCGAACATGGCATGTCACGTCTCCGATGCGCCGTCTCATCCCAACTGCCACACATGCAGCAAAAGGTTGAAGTGGTGCTTCGTAAAATCATGATCTCTCGAGCCAAGCCAAGTAGTGACTAGTTGAAATGCCCTTTGGAAATGGGTGTTTCTGGAAATCGAAGGTAGGAAGGTGTTTTTAGTTCTAGGTGCGTACCGTTTTTGCTTCAATTGGGTGGTATTAAGGAGAAGCATGACCCGCTTTTATAGTAAAAGAGCATTTTATCCAGCAGCGCATTGTGGGCATAATTCAAGCAAGTTGCGTCCAGCACACAACTCGAAAAAGCCCAGCGTCGCGCCAGCACCAGAGGCGCAAACGCTGCATTCAAGCAGACAAGCAGCGCGCGTGACTCGTTTCAGGAACATGCTTGCTTCATTTTGCGGGGGTTTAGTTGTCGATCCTCAGATCGGCGTCAAGGTTGCCTTGCACAACAAGGTGGGCTTGCACTTCTCACCAGTGATATATTGATAACTCGGAAACACACAATCCAGCATACGCAGGGAAAATCTCACATTGATATCCACTCGACAACA